>CABFWB010008850.1:0-15732 GCA_902151455.1 Timema bartmani
TGATTATATCATACAAGAATTTCTATGAGTGAGAGCAAAAGGACCTACCAATTTTTCCGGGAAAGATATTTTCACATAACTTCCAGGGTTCTTTTGCATCCCCCAATCGACATGGGACCGACGGCTTTACTTCTCTTTTGAATGAAGTTGTGCTATGAATTTTTACTGCTCAAGACAAATCACTCGATCCTGGCTGGGTTTGAACCCCCGAAAATTGGGTTCTGAGGCGAGCACTTTACCTCAAGACCGCCGAGATCAACATGAGAAATGTCACATTTTGTACAAGTTTGTTTAAGATGATTTGGTCACAAAACTTAAGTCCACCAGTTCAAGTGGTTGTTTGTTACCATCAGATTGTGCAGCTGAACAAGCAGGCAGCGGAGGTGATGGAATGCAAGTTTGGCTGCCAAGTGTCTGTCAGCGAGTTGGAGGAGACAGTGCTGAGGCAGCAAGTGGCTGAGATGAAGTCCTCTGTCGGGGACGTCCAGAGACACGGTCAGCTGCGGCTCAAGAACTTACAGGTCAGAGGATTCATGATGTGTAGGACACTCCTCGAGGGTTATCAAGGGGGGATAACGCACAGCACAATCCTCCTTACTGTGGAGAAAGGATCCTAAATGAGTAAGTTACAGCACAATCCTCCTTACTGTGGAATAAGGATCCTAAATGAGTAGGAAACAGCACAATACTCCTTTATGGGAAGAAAGGATACTAAATGAATAGGGCACACCACAAGTATCCTCACTAAAAGTCTCTGTATCCATGTTTAGTGGACCCCATTAGACTGAATGTCGACAGTTTGCAAGTGAGCTGTGATGTGTTCCAGGAGAAGCTGTGTCAGAAGCAGGCCCATCTGTCTCGTCTAGTCCAGGAGAACACCGAGAAGCTGAACCTCCTGGCCATCTTGGAGGACGAGAAGCGCCAACTCGACAAGATATTGAGAACCCAGGCCTACAAGCTGGTACGTGACTGCCTGCTTATTAAACAGGCTTGGGGTGGTCCCCCAACTCCTCACTTCTTACCCCAATGTGTCACTTCCCTCTCGGCTCTTACCCCAATGTGTCACTTCTCCCTTAGCTCTTACCATACCTCCCCACCTAACAGAAGTCTGACTTAGGACGTCACCAGTTACGTGGCCTGGAGCCAGGACTTCACAAGAGTTGCGAGGTTGACACTCAAGTTCGGGTCCAAGACACTTTGGCCACACATATTTAATACACTCTCAATATTCTAATATATATTTTATGTAGGTGTATGGGTCAAATCATTTTAAACTGTTTACAAAGTAACTGAGCACTGCTCCCCCTTAACATCAGTTCTTGTAGTCTCGCCCTATAATTGGTGAGCTGGTGAATTTACGTTCTCCTGCCTATCCCCCGATTTATTTTACCCCTGGTTCATATTCTTTCTACGTACATTATTAACTGTAGTGGTGTCCTGCCGAGGAGCCGGAGTGTAGTCCCAGGTGTTTTGTGTTTCAGGAACACCCTGTACAGGACCGAGAGGCGCAATACAGGCGTGACATAGAGAGACTGACACACATCGTTCAGTCTCAGGCGCAACAGAAAGAAACGTTGAACAGGGAGATCAGACAGCTTTCTATCAAGTCCCGCCCGCCACGACTCCCACCAATCACGCCCGCCACGGACAAGGCGGAAGATACCAACAGCGAGCGAGAGGTAGAGCGGGTCACTAGTAGCATGGACCTACATGTCAAGACATATTATGTTGGTTCGGTAATTGGCAGGCAGAAACTAAAAGGAACAACTCGACAATATTATTACACACTCATAGGCAAAATGCACAGCGAATGTTGGTTAGTATTGAAAATACATTATTTTTTACGATGATTTTAATGTCAGAATATTTCTGAGGGTTGAGGGTTTTGTTTTTGGACCATTTGAAAATGTTTTATTTTATCATTCAATACAACAATTTGGCCTCCTTTAATACAATACAGGGTGGCCCCAAAATCTCAGAAAGAATATTCAACGATTTTTCCCTGGCCCAAAAATTCAAATTTCTCAGACTAAGGGCCAGTATCTTATTAAGAGTGAATACACTCGGAACTGGCCCATTCTATTCTGGTTAGGTAGGTGTCATCCTCTATTTAGTATAGCACCGCACTTGAGGCGTACTAAGTCTGACTATGAAACTGGCTTTAAAACTTGTAACGGGATTTATAAAGATGTTAAAAACTATATGTCAAAATTGGATTTTTTTTCCCTTATAAACGCACTCAGAAATTAAATAAACTTTGACTTTAATAAAAGCCATGTTTGAATAGTATGAAATTAAGGCATTTCTCTTCCCTACACAATCAAATATACCATTTTCCTTGAATGATTAGAAAATTTCTTAACTTTTACAGTTTTTCTGTATTTCCCGTGATTGTGGCCACCCTGTAATAAAGTTTTACTTCCAGTGAGCCCTTGTTTTACTTGCCTCCATGCATACCAAACAAGCACATTGAGGTCGATAGAAGGAATACAACCTACATGACAAAATACAATAACTTGTTTTGGTTAGGTTAAGTTAGATTACTACATTTTGTCAGTGTTTTGTCATAGAGCCATTCGGTGTAATATCTTAACCAAACATTCACCTTCTCGTTTTTTTTGTTGTAGTGTGAAGAAGAGCGTCAAGCTGCCGAGAATCTGAGGCAAATGTTCCAAGATATGGTACATCAAGACAAGTCTCCACGCATGCTGGATGACATCAGGGGGGCTTTGCACGACGTGGCCGGTAAGGCAGATCATCACTGCACGGCCGCCGAGCACACTAATAGAACAGTACATTACTATATAGACGCTGAGCACGCTGATAAAACGGTACATTACTATGCAGACACCGAGCACACTGATAAGACAGTACATTACAATATGGACACTGAGCGTGCCGATGCAACAGTACATTACAATACAGACGTTCATGGCGATAAGACAGCACAATACTATACAGACCTTGAGCAGACCAATAATACAGAACATTCCACCGACATGGACCCGACACAAACGGAACACTACAGCAGCAACCTTGAACATGTATCTGACCCGCAAACTTTGAAAAACGTTATCTGTAAGATTAATTCGTTAAGTGAGGCCGTTGTCAAAGATTCAAAAGAAAACCAGCAGGTGCTCCGTAGGATCCTCCATCTCCTGGAAGAGCTGAGAGGACATGTGGATGAAGAGGAGCTTTCAGAGATAATCGGTGAACTTGAAACTATCAAGACTCAGGCTGGGAATAGCAAGTTGGTCCAACAGGCTATTGAGAGCTCTGTCACTAAACTGACGAGATTCTTAGCTTGAGGAATAATAGAAGAGTTGTTCATTAGATTCTTACACATGGCTTTGTTTTTATACCATGCTTCGTAACACAAAATATCAATGTGGTCAAGGCTAGTATACAGTTGTAGAACATTAGAGGGCCCCCTCAAGACTGTAATGATGGATTCACAACAAATAGCTGGATTTATATTTTTACTAATATATAAGGTTATGAGAACATTCAAATTTTCGAGGCCAAGCCAAAACTTTATAGATAGGCAGAATCTACAATTTTGAGCATTTTGTATATGGGGGAGTGGTTCTATAGGTGTGTAAGAGAGCTGCTATAGAGAAGAGAAGTGCTCTTGAAGTGTACGGAAATGCTGCATAGGGCGTACTTTGTACCTATTGTAACATACGCAGCAGAAACATGGACAGTGAATGTAAGAGAGACTAGGAAAGTGGAGGCCATGGGAATGAAGTTTGAGAGGAGCATGTTAGCTGTCACGAGGAGAAACAAGATCAGTAAAGAAGTTATAACTCATTGTTTACTCTTCCCTCCACTCATCTGGATTGTTTGTGAAATGTGCAGTTAGGGTATTGAATATGGTAGTTTAGGGCAGGAAAAACCCCAAAAAGGGGGTAGTGTGCAGGAATTTGGCCGTTGGAATGGTGCTAAATTCAGCACCTGAGTAAACTCGTTGAATGGAGGGGAGTAGGAGACAGAGAGAAAGAAGGTATAGAAAGGGATCTATTTGTAGGGCCGGAGGAACTCAAATCAATTAGTGCAAGACAGTATCAAGTGCACCATGGTGCAAAAGTGTACTATGTTGTCAAATATTTAAAAAAATCTATTTTAATTTCTTTCTCTAAATTTATAGAAGAGGGATGTTTTCATGCTTCTTAACTCATTCATTACAGATAAAACCACTGTAGCAGCAATAAACTTAATAAAATCTTAAGTAGCAAGAAATTTGGTGAAACCCCACTTTTATATTTTAGTGTTAAGATAAGTCAAATATATTAAATATTCCCGAATCAAAGAATATTTGTGTCAAAGGCATGCACAGCGTGAATGCCACTAGCCATTAAAAAAAAGAAGAAAAAAACCCAAGTTGGAGTGACAAAAAAAAAAGAAGTAACTTTCTTTTTGCCCTAAAACGCGTACAAATATAATATAATAATAAAAAATAGAAATTGTAACTCTTTCTTATAATCCATTCATTATAACATTCATACATACAGTTAAGTGTTAAATTACTGGTCTGGGTACAGGTATTGGTAAGGTCATCCGATAATTATAACCAGTAAACCCTTGCGAAACTTTCACACATTCAACATTCGCCCCCTCCCCCCCGCCAAAACAAGATTTAGTCTTTTGTTGGGTTGTTGAAATTAAATACTCAGCGAAGTGTATACACAAAATAGCAAAGAGAGTTTACTTTCGGTAATTGATACAAAAATATTGTAAGATTTTTCTTTTAACTTAAATTTTAAACAAACAATGTGTTTTAACGTAAAGTGAGTATGCTATGTCAGAAGTCTGTAAAAAAACCTATCCACTGATACCTTATTAAGCCCATCTTTCAGTTTGATTTTAAAATGCAGAATATATATAACATAGTGTTTTATTGCAAAAATATTTAACAGATTTTGTCTTAAATATATAAATCAAGTTATCATTACAACATGTAATTCAATAACTACAAATTTTGACATTTGAGCATAAAGTAAGAGATAATGTTAAAATATGAAAATAAATCTGTAATTCAGACGTCAGTTATTTTTCTTGTGAAACTTTGTAGTAATTGAAGCAAGAATTTCATTGCGAATTTGAAGTGGACTACCAACGCGTCTCACACCTCCACAAGCTGTTTAGCCAAGTTTTATTTTTATCATGTGATCTCCAATTATATATGAAAAAAAATACAGTGAAATCTCTTAATAGCAGGCAGCTAGCGAGATTCAAAAGAATGTCCGTTACTAAGAAGGGTCAGTTATTTTTAAAAAATGCTTTTTTTTTCTAAGCACACTGCTTGAAGAGAGTTTAATCTAGATGAACCTATTAATCTATATATTAATGTGTATATTAACTACAACAATCTTTACTGCACTGTGTAGTCTTGTATGGAGGATAATTATGACCAATTAATAAATACTTCATGTAGCTTACCGTACAGCTTATATAATATACAGAACAATGTGAAAATGTTATGAAATGTGTACAATAGGCCTTCTGTATTGTATATGTGAGTACAAGCACAGATTAAACTGTTGGAACAACCCCTGCTAATAGCAAAAAAGGCATGACCTTGAAGTATTGTTGTCACTACTACATAGATTATTTTATAAACTTTTATGGGTGTGCGAAGTCCACTTTTTTAATTCGAAGCGAATTTGAATCAGAGATATGAAATATTCTCGAAGCTGAATCGGAATTTGAATATATTTTGTTAGTTGTTTTACGATTGAATAAAATACTATATTGTGGTTATTTATACATAACGTTATGCACTAAAATGACTGGGAATTGTTTTATTGCTCAATTGTTTGTTTTAATATAATAAATTAATTTACTATCACAACTTACAAGTCAATTACTTCAGATTCTTCCCCCTATGAATTTTAATTTGTAATGGGATTAATTTACGTTAAATTTAGTATTTTAGCTGTTAATATTTTGATTGGCGAAGCTTCATAATTGTCAAAACTGGATTTTTTTTTCAAAGTGAAGCCGAAGTCAAGTTGAAGTTTTTAAGCTCCACACCCCCCTTAGAAGCTTTCACTACAGGAGAAGGCGAGACAGAACTGCTGGAACTTCACATGAGGCAATGATATTCCTCATATCCCTAAGGTAAAATACTGACCAGTGTTTACAAGTTTTGTCCGCTGTTAAGAGATTGTTATGCATATACGTCCCTAGCAGTGTCAGTGTCCGTTATTAGGAAGCTGTTTCACCGCAATGGCCCATGTTATTTTTCTGGGCAAGTTTAAACTGTCCGCTATTCAGAGGTGTCCGTTATTGGGAAGCTGTTTCACCGTCAGAGCCCATGTTATTTTGCTGAGAAAATGCAAATTTTTTTGTTATAAGGAAAAATCTGTTATTTAGGTATGTACATAAAGTGAGATTTCACCATAAAACTAGGTCACAAGTAGAGCTGAAGTCTTGAAACGAACCACAAGTAAAAATCATTTCAACGCCTATAGATGAGTTGGATCCACCCTTTCTGGAATCAAAACCTACATTTTACCTACGAATCTAAATCCTAATAAAACATCATGAACAAAAGAGGTTAACTTTTTTACATTGTAATTTATGTCTTTAATTCTAATTTGGTTCACTTTATTTTTTATACAAAAATATAAATTGTTACGAACATTTTTTGTTATAATATGAACTCATAGTAAGTCAAGTGGTTTAGGGCCTATTTGTTAGATTTGTCCTTAAAATTATGTTAGGACAAACCATTATTAAAAAAAAAGTTTAGACTAAATTTTTAAAAGTATATACAAGCTCTTGTTTTTTAAAATCTTGAATATTCTTTAAGCTCTGCAGATTCTAAGGGCACCATTTCGCACAAGACAACTTGTCACTTCAACAGTCTAGCTAACTTAACCTCATGAACAAATCAACCATTTGAAAATAAATTAATTGTTCCACTTAATAGCTCAAATCAATGTCGATAAATACCTCCGAACTTCAGTAAAACCTGAAGTTGTCCTTGATTTGCAGAACAGGCAAAGATTGTCAACTGGCATTGGTCGCAACCTTGCACCGCAGTTGCCAAGTCAAATCATAACTAATAATCTTAAGTCGAGATCATCAATCATTCTCTTAGAGTCACAATCTTAAACTACAATGTCTTCCCAATCAGAAAGGTGAAAAGTTTAGCAATCACAGTCAGTTACAAGCACACGTACTCCACTTCATTGTTTCTTGAAACCTTTAAGGATTGGGTAGATGTTTTCGAAAGCATCATAGATTTCCTGTCGCACTTTTGCACCTGAACAAAGGGAAAAAACATTGTTTATGTTGTTAAAATATTTTATTTTAATGGATATGTTTATCTCTTAGCCAATCTTGTATTTAATAAACTATTCATGAGAAACAGGAAATGAACTTGGGACTCACCTGTGAGCACCACCTTCCCGGACACGAAAATGAGTAGGACAATACGAGGCTTCACCATGCGGTAGATGAGGCCAGGGAATAGTTCTGGCTCGTAGCTGAAATAGGAGACATAATATGAGTAGCTGAAAATACAGGAACAATATCAGTGCGTAGCTGAATAGACAGGAACAATATCACTGCCTAGCTGAAAAGATAGGAACAATATCATTGCCTAGCTGAAAAGATAGGAACAATATCACTGCCTAGCTGAAAAAATAGGAACAATGGAACAATATCACTGCCTAGCTGAAAAGACAGGAACAATATCAGTGCCTAGCTGAAAAGATAGGAACAATATCAGTGCCTAGCTGAAAAGATAGGAACAATATCACTGCCTAGCTGAAAAGATAGGAACAATATCACTGCCTAGCTGAAAAGACAGGAACAATATCACTGCCTAGCTGAAAAGATAGGAACAATATCAGTAGCTGGAACAAAATGGTTCAAGGAAAAGGGTGCAGATTGTAAGTTGTCTCTTTCCATGAAAATAATTGTGGTTTTACCAAGGAGGATAAATATGAAATTCTTAGTTTAGTATGACAAGAGGTTTAATGATACTACTTTATGCTCAAACAATTTAATAAAATACCCAAACATTTTGTGCATGCTGTGTTTTTTTAAACAGGATACCCTGCTCCCCCTTTCAACAACCAAAGTCAGCCGAAAGGAATGACACTTCTAGTCGAATGGGGAACTTGACATGACAACTGACTATTTAGACTGAAGTTTACCTCACTCCATCAACACATTACCTGCTGAACTGTCCGTGTGTAAGCACCAGGCCCTCTAGTCGAATGGGGAACTTGACGTCACAGCTTCCCACCATGTTCTGGATCTTGAAGTCCAAGAACTTTGCCTGATGATATTAAACAAACATGGTTCATTTTCAAAATTGGTGTATCAGCATTTAGATTAAAATAACCATGAGCAAGAATGAGATGGTATGGGCATGTAATGAGGATGTTGGAGTACATGAGACAGTAGAGGAAGCAAGGATGAGATGGTATGAACATGTAATGAGGATATTAGAGTACATGAGATAGTAGAGGAAGCAATACTGAGATGGTATGGGCATGTAATGAGGATGGAGAATGATATGATCACAAAGAGGAAGATGGAGATAAAGGATGTAGGAAAAAGACCACAAGGGAAACCAAAGAAGAGATGGGAGGAGCAAATAACAGCAAGTGTGTGAGTGAGAGGAGAAGAGTGGACGAGAGTAAGGAATTGACGTTGACTTTTGTGTACTGTAAAACCAGGATTCCCCCTACTACAAGCAATTTAATTGGCGCTCACCACAAATCCAAGCTTCTGAATAATGCGCGCATACTTGCGAGCAGCCAGCCGCGAATCGCCCTCGCTTTTGGCGCCCGTGCATACCATCTTCCCTGAGCTGAAAATGAGCGCAGTGGTTCGAGGCTCTCTGATTCGCATGATCACGGCCGCAAACCGCTTGGGGTTGTATTCTGCATTACGGGCGTGTAGGGCTATCTTCTTGAGGTCCAGCTTACAGCTGAGATTCACCGTGGACACAATATTCCTGCAGGATGAACCATTCTAAGTTCGAGTGCAACCAGGAAGATGTTGCCCCCAGGGCATAATAACCCCTCTACTCCCTAAATAACTATGGCATATTTTCCTAGTTATTATATAACTTCCTCTTTAAATGAACTTCTTCCATCATGTCACAGCAACAGTTTATATTAAGGATGGGACCCTCAAATTCTTAAGGATAATCGAGATGCCAAGATCTGAGAAAATTTCGAATGTGAGATTAAAATCCTTAAAAAATATACATATACATATTTTTAAGTTAAATTTGTTTTAGAGCTCTAATAATGCGTACATTTCAAGTTAATAATGATATGGAAAAAATCTCAAAGTAATTGAATTGTATGATGTAATAGTAATTGGATTTATTAGATTAGAATGAAATTTGATTACAAACAACTGTACAAAAAAAAAATTGGAATTGCCCCCCCTCCCCCAGAAAATCGCCATCTTTGTATAGTGAACAAAAAAAAAAATTGGAATTGCCCCCCCTCCCCCAGAAAATCGCCATCTTTATATAGTGGGTGTTATAAGGTAGTCATTATTCTTACTGCAGCTGTGGTAATATCCCTGGGTCGGCTGATGATGGAGTCATTGGCGTCATTGGCCCCGGTGTGGCAGGACCCATGCTGGGTGGGGGCAGTAATTGACTGGAAGGCGCTACCAGCGGAGACATCATGTTTTGCTGCAACACACAAACAAGGGTCAGAGTTCGTGGAACATCATCTCGCTATATGCGTCTCCCAACTGCCAGTTTAGGCCGTTTGCGGCTTGTACTTCATTATATTTTTTATCTGCTTGGGCTTTAAAAAACTATTAACTATGCTAATTGAATAGGGATGAGAAANGCTTGTACTTCATTATATTTTTTATCTGCTTGGGCTTTAAAAAACTATTAACTATGCTAATTGAATAGGGATGAGAAAGGTCAAATTTTAATGTAAATGTACACACATTTGGTCAAAGACCTTGGCTCAGTAGATAGTGTGCCTGTCTATTGAATTAAGGGCCCCAAGTGCCATTCCCAGCATGGCCGGAAAATTTATCATTGGTGAAATGTGGGTTTACTCTTTCACAGTTATGAGTTAATGGCCAGGGGGCTGGATGTTGTGTCTGTTCTAGATTTGAGTTAAGTTGTAGTTTATAAATCATGTGTCGATAGAGTCAGTCGGTTTGAGAAAGTGTACATTAGGTCTAAGTAGCTCGAATAAATTAAGAAAAAAATAAGTATGAACATAGTTTTAAGATCATTTCAAACATAGTCATTATCGACCCATATTTTTTTTGGGCCAGTGTTCACGCATTGGCGTGACGAACCCAAATGTTTATTTAGAAACGCGCATCATATTTGGATCGTCTTTGCCAGGGTTGTGGGGCCAAAGTTTTAAGACATTTTGGGTGGAGTTGGAGGTAGTAAATATGTATAGACTCCGACTACGGCTTCCAAATAAAAACTTATACCACTATAACAATAGGGGTAGGTAGGCCTAAATATTTTTCTTTGTGTTTTTTCTATAAATATTTTAAATTTGGATTGAAA
Organism: Timema bartmani; assembly: GCA_902151455.1. NCBI lineage: Eukaryota > Metazoa > Arthropoda > Insecta > Phasmatodea > Timematidae > Timema > Timema bartmani. The sequence continues at coordinate 10,529 of CABFWB010008850.1, forward strand.
AATTTATATTAAAATATGAATTCACATTACCAAAGAAGCTTCCCATAAAGTACTCAGTATTGTAGCATTTTATTGAAATAAATTTGTTATTATGGTACTAATTAATGTATTAATTAGCCATTTATAAAGGAGTCAAAGAGTAGAAAAATATCGGAGTCGTAGTAAAACAATATAAAAATATAGGATTCAGAGTTGGAGTACATGTCAATTCTTACGGGTGTCTGGGGCTGCATCATGCTCTGAGGAGTGAACCCTGACGGAGCGTAGACAGGCATGGACTTCTGTGGTGTTGCCATCATGGGCATCTGGTGCAGTGGCGGGGGTTGCAACTGCTGCTGTTGCTGGGCGTGCGGCAGGATTTGTTGGTCCTCCTCCGGTTGATGGAGAGGGGTCCCAATACTCGGGATACTGAACCCGGGACTCGGCAGCATCTGATCCATGGTGGCTTCTCTTGGAGGACACACACGGGGTACCAAGAGACAAACAACTCTGATTGGATGTATTAGTTATGGCTAATACATCACAGTCCTACTCTAATATTTGTTTCTAAGATGTATGTAATATTTGTAATATGAAATTGATATCAGCACAGATTACATTAACACGAAATCAGAGATATGATTAAAAAATACAGTATAGTCAAACTCTAACGGAATCGAAAATATTGTTATCAATATTAATGTACCACACCAACAAATGAATTTATCCCTAATATTTAAAAAAAAACTAGTAGAAGGCATAGAATCTTAAGCTATCAATATGACTATGAATTTTAAAAACCCTTTTATAGAAATATATATTTTATATTAAAATAATATTTTAGACTTTAATTATTTTAAGTTTCTGGATATATTTCCAGGAAACTCCGTCATGTTGATTAATTTTTCCTACTATTTATTTACTTAATTTGGCATTCGCCTCTGTGGTATTGTGGTCAGAGTTCCTGGCTACAGATCCAGAAGTCCCGGTATGGATCCCAGGCACTTCCTAAATTTATCTTTGAATCAGTGGGTCTGGAACAAGGTCAAACGCAGCCTCGTGAGGACAAATGAGGATCTACTTAAATAAAGAAGTGTAGCAGCTCCAGTTTAGAAAACGGAAATTATCAGCTGGAAGGCTCTTTATGCTGACACACTCTATCCTCAAATGTTGAAACAATCATCACTAATGGTACAGCGCTCGGTCCGTATAGCCCGCTTACTTAACATTATAAATAGTTCAAGACTATACAAAATATATACGCACAAATAAGTTATCTTCACTACTAATTTAAGGCAGAGTCTGTGATGGACGTGTGGAAATCATCAGCTACATATTAGTAATCAATTAAGATCACTAGATATTAGATAATTGGAACAAGAAATATAGAGGTGACTGGTGAATAGGAAAGTGTACGTTGTATTTGTTGACTTGGAGAAGGCAATTGACCTTGTGAAATGGGACAAACTTTAGTTAATACAGATAAACCATGGAATTAATGGAAAGAAAGAAGACTGGTAAAATATTTGTACCTTAAAAATAAGCAAGAGTATATTAATCTTGATCTCTCCTTAAATTTAAATATTTCTTTGTGGACCACGAATAAATTATCTTCGTCTATCTATCTATCTATCTATCTATCTAATTTTTGCTATAGGACAAGCAATTTCACCTTACAACCGAAGCCAGAGAACAAAATAATAATAATTCCTTAATCAAGAGTAAATTAAAATGGCGGAAGCAATGAGGCAAACTGTTGCAACAATGTTAAAAGGAATTGAAAGGTATGCAAATTTGTTATCTGAAATTACTTCAATCTCGTGTGAACAGAAATATGATAGTATGTATAAATGTATAAATAAGACTACACAAAATAATTTTTTAAATAATTAAAACTTTATATTCACCTTATGGTTAGGGACAGCTTCATTGTGGCACACTATTTTTTTTTAAATTACCATACATTAAAATACACTCTACTAAAGAATACTTTCTTTATAGATTAGTGTTAAAATTAATAAATAAATATTAAGTTTTTGTAAGCTATTCATGTTTGCGTATTTATACAAATATTTATATTAAAGAAATCTTGATATAAATGATGAAAATAATTTAGTTGATTGTGGATAATCCTGCAGGTACAACCCCGATAATTTGCCGACTCTGCAGCGTTATGTAGAGACTCAGTCACGGGAGAATGCCTACGATCTTGAGGCAAACTTGGCAGTCCTGAAGCTATACCAATTTGACCCCCAGACCTACAACGTCGAAATAACGAGCCAGATCTTACTAAAGGCACTCACTAATTTCCCGCACACAGACTTTGTACTATGCAAGTGTTTGCTGAATGAGAAACGGGTAACTAGCTTTTACATTGGTGGTATTACATATTTACACTTACCTGTATTTATTTAGTGCAACAAGTTTCGGTGGCCAAATGGGGGCAATAGACCAAACTGCCAATAACGGGGAGATCAAGAATCTAATGCCAATCCTGTGTACCGATGTCTTTATCCTCATAAATGGCTTTAAACCCGCTCTCACCATGCAAATTTGGTTACATTTCCTCTAAATTTAACCTTTCTCACTACTAGGGGGTTGTAAATAAAACTATTTTGAGTCAAGTTGTTGCTGGTAGAATTCAACTCTAAGATTTTTTACAAAATTCGAAAAATTTGAATAGGCCTAAGCTACTTGTAGACCTAATTTTCGATATTTTTCTTGAAAATTACTTGTTTGATTAATTTGATTGTTTTAATATATGTTTTCATAGCAAATATAGTCCCACGCATTTCCTTTTGTCTAATCAAACAAATTCTACAATTATATTAAGTTTTTCTAAAAATTTGAATTTGTGTAATTATAATTTATTTATTTTAAATGTAATTCTAAAAAAATATTTTTTGTACAAATCATGCCCTATACTACCGGAACTTTAAAAAAACAAATCTGTAACAATCTGAACATGTGCAAACGTTATGTGGTCCATTTGTTGTTCTCATGCATGCTCTTACATCTGCCACAGGTTTACTGTGATCAGATTATTCTAATATTTTGAAATGTAATTTTAACTTTGGTTTAGTAGACATTATTAAAAAAAAAGATCCATGACATGAGCCCGCAATCGAGCTATACTGACCGAGGGGCTGTTGTCTGTAAGCAATGACAATGCCAACTTTTGCTGTAAGAGGGTGTCAAGTAGTCAGCACAACTAACCCTTCAACCGTTAATCTCAGTTTTCTAGACAGGAGCCTCTACTTTATTCAAGTAGCTCCTCATTTATCCAAGTTTACCCCGTTCCAGACCCATTGCTTCAAAGAAAAATCTATAAGTTCTGAGGATTGAACCCAGGACTTCTGGATCTTTAGCCAGGAACTTTGACCACTAGATCACAGAGACGGTCAGACATTGGTTTATGGGATGGAAACCTGAAATCTTTAAGGATATTCAAGAGTCGAGAAAATATTAAATTTGAGTCTCAAATCCTTACAAAAAAAATTATTCAATTTTTCAATTGAAATTTCTTTGGGAGCTCTTAATATCACTTATTTGTGGTTCATAACTAAATATAATTATAGGATGAACTTAACAACCAGACCCCAGACCAGTAATTTAACACTTAACTGAATGTAAGAATTTATAAGAAACAATGTTACCATTTTTTAGGTGGTTAATATTTAATTTTCCATTATTATGTTGTAAAATTACTTCCTTATGTTCATAATTTTTTCCAAGATTCAGATATAAATTTGAGATTCAAAGGTAAATTGGAGCATCTGATTCGAGATTCTGATTTTTAAAATAATGGATTTGACCAAACTTTAATTATTATAGATTAATTAATTAAGGTTTTGTATTGTATAAATATCCAACAAGCAGTGTGGACTGTTGTTTTGTTTGCCGCAGCTGATGGAATCGCCCGTCGATCATATCATGTACTTGGCAGACGTTTTGGAACGCTGCGACTTTGAGACGTTCTGGAACAGAGTCCATTCCATGCCAGAGCTCTGCTCACGCATTGTCGGCTTCCACGATTCTATCCGCAAGTTTGTGTGCCACGTAGTTGGCATCACTTTCCAAACAGTGGAGAAGTCTGTGTTGGCTCAACTGCTGGGAGGGGTTGACGGTAAGCCTTTCATTGCTCTGAAAGTTGTGTTGGCCGAGCTGAGGACACTTGTGCCTCGTTTTGAGTCATTTTTACTCTCAAGACAAACCAATAACTCAATGGAAGTGTTGGTCACATCGTAAGTGGCTTAAAATCCTCTTGAAATAGTTTTTCTTTTGTAAACATGTTTTTTTATGAATCCTATACAACTTATACTATTTATCTTAGTCACGAAAATGTCCTTGAGGATTCTTCCTGCCAGGATGTAGATTAAAAAAGTCTTTGACAGCATTTGTCTCTCTAAAATAAGAAAAAGTTAAATTTAAAAACCTGGGAGCTCTGTAAACAATTCCTGTCTGCCATCGTAATATAATGTAAAATAACAACATTCATATAGCTAACATTTCATGCCTGTCGTAATGTATTGGAAAACAACAAACATCCTCTACAAAACTTGTGTTTATTTCTGCCACCAGATGCCACTGTCCGTCACTGGGTTAATAAGTATGGTTGGCGGGAGGAGTCTAATAATCTGGTGTTTATCGCCAACCAAGACGAGAACATAAAGACCAAGAATATCACTGAAAAAATCGATTTTGAGAGTTCAGCCGCCATAATGGCTGCCCTTCGATAAATTAACTGTGTTCATTATTAAATTAAATAATAAAAACGTTTTTTTTAAAAATAACTGCACAAAGTTTTGTATTTTATTTAATTAAACAGCTTTCAATTATGTTTCCATCAGTTGTTAAATAACCATTCTGTATCCACCTTTCAATTTTGTTCACTGGAAAGCATCACTGGGTCAAACTTAAGTCTGGTTTTCATAGGAAAGCACATTATTTGTAAACAAGAAACTGGTGTTGCCTCCAAAAAAAATCATACGATTGTTTTTACATTCTTATTCATAGTTGTGGTGCTCGTGAGAAATTGAGGCCCTTAACACAGGTATCACTAGGTCCTGTCAAGGGACATTAGGAAAAAAAAACTCATTTTAAATATGGTTTCACTAGAGAGGATAAACATTTCTTTCTAGTGTCAAATATTAATGCGGGGTCTAGAAGCAAAACTGGCAATCTCTACTTTACCAAATTTTACAGGAGAGACGAATATCTTATAA
>CABFWB010008851.1:0-15720 GCA_902151455.1 Timema bartmani
GGGTTCATGTAAATTTGAATGTCTTTGTCAGCTGAAAAAGGCTGGGTAACCATTGATGTAGAGGCTCGATTGGGGCAACAGTTCCCTCACTCAAAGGAACAAAGAAACATAAATGTAACTTTTCTATATATTAGTTAAATATGGCTATGAGTCATCCTTTATTGTCCTATAACACTTGTCATCTTAATATGAAGAAAAACTAATGAGCCAAATATAGCTATCGTTACTACTGCTAAAGTATGATTTTGGTAAGAACAGTAGACATTTGTTACGGTAGTAAAACAATATTAATATATTCAAACGTCAAGTCATGTGATTTGCAGCTGTCACTTTTGATAGAAATTATCAATACTTGTAGAATAGTACTAATACCAAAGTACTATCTATGTTGGCCACAAAGAAATGGTTTCATACTCCTCCATTGTTCTTCCAACCAAAATCAGGATAATTACTGTATATTATTCTCTCCCTTCATTTGCGTGCAGCGACGAACTACATGACTAACGAAACAGTTGATTTCTATGGTAATATTCCTATTGTTATTGTTGCTAAACCAAGGACATAGCTAGGGGGTGAGGGGGTAATTTTAAACCCATAGACAATTTTGAGAAAAGAGATTATTTCTTTTTCCGCCCAAACTAAGCCACCCTTAGTTTTATTGTTGGATAGATAATTGTAAAGATCCCACTGGGGAATATTATAAAAACCCTGACTACCAAGTTTTAGCCTGATCAGTAAAATCGTTTAGGAACCATCCTGAGATTTATACACACACAGACAAACTGAATTGCGAAAACAACTTTTGTGGATTCAGCGAATTAAACGTTGACCTTAGTTACCATTTAAATTTTCTTTACTATCAAAAAATGATTCTTCTCTTATAGCGATTGCAATAAAGTAAATCTGTCTTGGGCTGTATCTATGCCCCTCTTCCCCTCCGCCCCCTGACACTAGAGAACAATCTAATTATTGTTATGACATTGCCAAGGGTTTTCATCCCTCGGGCTATGTGTATGGTCTTGTATCTTATATGCTATAATGGTATCCCTATCTTATTTACTTTCTTGCTACGGTATATGCTTTGGGTTTGTAATAATTCTACAATGTGTACTGTTATAGTTATCCATTATTGTTGATTCATTATGTTGGTTTGTATTTGTATATATTTTTGATATCTGTATTTCCTTGTGTTTACAGCTAGTAATCTTGATTTATTTAAGTTTAGAATTTTGTTTGTTTAGAAATGTACTATAGATTATCTTATATTTCCCCTTAATAAACCTTTGCTTAGCAAAAGTGGTTAGTTTTATAAACTAAGGATCATATAAACATGAATAAGTATTTAACCATACGTCATTCATTATGTGGAAAAAATATTACATTGGATTTAAATTGGAACTATATACGTACCTACCATATTACATCAAACAATTGTCCTACATTATTCTCCCCTCTCTCACACCCAAATTTCTACCATAATTTGGGAGAGCTATGACCCCAATTATTGATAAATCAGTTGGATTTATTGATTATAATTTGATTATAAATAAAATAACCCACGTTAAAAAAATCACATGTTTTGTGTTCAATTAAATAGTTTTTGAAATTATGAATACTAACAATATTAGAATGAATTGTTTTTTAACAAACAATATTTTATTGGTTCTCATGGCTAAATACTAAAACTTTTTGAGCAAAGAAATTCCAAATAGTTTAAAATTCCCTAAACAATTTTTCTATGTCAGCCAAATTGGTGTTCACATGAACTAAACGTCAAGCTCCTCTAGTCATGTTTGCTGGGAACCGGGAGGTTGGTGTTCATATCCTGGCCAAGTACAGTGATAATGTTGTTACAAGTGACTTTCCCCCATCTCCGAGTACATTTCCTTTGAATATTACCTTCATCATCCTGATCCCAGTAGTGTAGTTAAATGCCGAGAGCCCGGATAAATAGTAAGACGTTGTGGAATCAGACAAAAGGCAGTCAATTTCCAATATGTATATATGGATTAAAACCAAATGAACACATCCTCCTCAACAAAAGAAATTGTTGGTGCTATTTTTTTTTTCTTGAAATCTATAAAAGCAAAAATAAGATGAGAACATTTAAATTTTTTCTAAAGAGTCTGAAACAGTTAACGAAACTATCTTGCAGGGCAGTTCAATGATCCACCATACACAATATTGTTGCTAGATTTCCTAAAATCAAAGTTGCCAAACTTTTTTATCTAGGGATCTACTCCAGAGAAGGAAAATCCTTTGCGATCTACTACGGAATCATAGCCTTATGTTGTTAGTTTTTATTGGTAAAAAATAAATCACCAATTTTGTGTTGTTTTAATAATAAGACTATATTACATATAGTCCTTTAACACACTGAAACTGAGTTTTTCATCAAACAAAATAATTCATAATTTCCCCGAAAAAATTATCTTCTCATTAAACACTTGAATTGAAGTTGATGCTTGACACCGCATAGTCTTAGAATAGTTGTTGAATGAGATTTCATAAATCACTCTGTCATAAACGGCAGGATTGTAAATGGTCATTAGTCAAACAGCTTTGTTATTTAGATTTTATAATGTTGACTTAAGAAATATCTGCAAACCCTCTCTTTAATTTTCTTTCTCTCAATCTTTTTTAATCGATTGACAAGACGATCGACCGAACCAGCGGCCGCGGTTGATCGGCTGAGCCCGATCGACAGTTTGGTCACTTCTTTCCTAAAATAACAATTCTCATCAGTAACAAGTGGATATTGATTTAATTTCAACTCTTTGATATAGGATTGATTTATTATGTATCATTTTATATGTCATTTAGGGGGGGCGGGGGGGAGATGACGTTAAAACCCCAAATTCTCCACACCATTGAATACATTCGTAGCTATTTCTAATAAAAAGGTAGCCAGAAAAACATAAATATATATACATATTTTCTGGGGATATTTTTTAGAGCCCTCTATTTGTTGTGCCAACGCTTGATCCATGATATATGAACCATGATACTGAACTTGTATTTTCGCTTTAAGGAGGCCACCTACCGAAGCTCCAAGGCTAGTCGCAAATGTCCTGAAATCCCGTGTTATTTAAGAAGTAGTTAGCAATTTTAAAATGTACTTCATGGTAAAATGGAGGGCAAATGTTTAAAATAAGTATGTCCCTATATAATTAAAAACTTCTTCATTTTAAGTTTTAAATAAAAAATTTAAATGGTAGAGTTAGTTCGTTTTCGGCGAAGTTTTACATGAATTCGCGCAGTTCTGAAATCAAAGTAAATTAGTAGCATATATCTATTATTCTCTAAACAAATAAAGGAATTTAATATAAATATGGATCCAGCCAACATTTTTAAGATGGTTGAGGATTGTTGGTGGTTTTGGAGCGTCAGAGTAAATTGTTCCCCTAGTAAATATTTAAAGTGAGAATATTTTCCTAGCAGCGGTGGAACCCCAATGTCAAACTCTTTTAAGAATGTGGTGTTTCTACCCGGGGAAAGTTTTCTCCCTATTGTTCGTTCTGGTCGTATTTTACATCCAGGGTTTCCTGCTTTAAGGGATTACAATCGGGGTTAAACAAAGACCTATTTCCTCCCTAAAATCACATTTTATGGGCTTTGGGACCTAGCACAAAGCTCTGTCAATATGTATTAGGAACAGTCGTATTTTTCGCCAACAACAAACCAACCTATTTATTAGTCTACGGAACTTGTAGAAAATAGTTATCTCCAAATAAGGTTAAAGGGTATTTCAGTATATATACATTTGCGAATATAAGAGCGCCAATAAATATAATATTTTTAATTTATTTATATTTTGTTGAGAGAGATTCTGATTTAATGAACTCGAGTCTTACCAAGATCATGTTCATTGTAAGGAGTCTAGATTATTTCAAAAAGTACAGTATATACGTTTACCATCGGGGCATTTACCTAACCCAAGATCAAGATCTTCAATGGATAGCAACATATCAATAACTTACCAATGGTGACTTTATAAAACCATAAAACAACGTTATCATAAAGTTAATAAAACAATATATTAATAACTTGCTAATAGTGAATTTATGAATCCATAAAACAACGTAATTATGAAGTTTATGAAACAATCTCTAAATAACACACCAATAGTGACTTTATAAAAACATAAAACAACACAATTTTGAAGATTATAAAATAATTTTTTTAATAACTTGTCAATAGTGACATTATAAAACCATAAAAAAAACATAATTATGAAATTCATAAACCAAAATTTAAATAAATTACTAATAACGAAAAGAATAAAGTATTTATTATTTTTATAAATCCAACTATTTCTAACTCAAAAAAGTTACTTTATAAAACCATAAAATAAAGGTTATCTGAAAGTTTATAAAAGAATATGTTAATAACTTGCCAATAATGACTTTATAAAACCATAAAACAACGCCATCATGAAGTTTATTTACCAAACTGTTATATAACTCATATATAGTGACTTTATAAGACCATTACACTATAATAAAACATTTTGCGATCCTCGAAATGTAACTTAATATTAAGTCAATCAAATGTTTTTCTCTGTTTTTATAACTTAATATTTGAAGGGATACATTTAATCCTTATTTCAAAGCACAAGGAATAACCTATAAGCTAATTTATCATAGTAGAACATATAATATGTTAGAAACAACTTTAGAACTAGAAGGATCTTGTAAATATTAAATATCAATATAATATTCTTTGAAACATCTCATTTTCTTTTATTCCTTCACTCAAGTTAATTTTAAAAACTAATAAAACTAATTGTTTTACAAAATAGTACTAACTCAACAAATGTATGTTTTCAGGAAAGGAAAGTAACGAACTCACTTTGTACCTTCTTGTGAAGCATTATTAAGCAATATTAGTGTTGTAAAACTGAGTAAAACGGCAACTGAAGTAAAATTATAAGAGTCAGTGCCGGTTGCACAGAAATATTCAGTGAGTTGATAGTCTCAACCCTTATTTTCAGTTGCAACATTAACAATCTAGGATGTTATCATCGAGAACGTCTCTGACCAAGCTAACCAGCTCTCGTCAACTGTTTGATTCTACGAGCATATTGTTGATGAGAAACATAACCTATAAGTTATTTAATTGAGATTTAGTTTGTACATCTATATTTGTCCAATAAAAGTAGAGTTTGTATTGTTACTTTCTCTCGATCACTTGAAGAGAGAAGTATTGTGATCGTTAAAACATTATAACTCAACATTTTGATGAATATCGACGTTTCATGACCCCCTGAAACAGAAAAAGTGGTGTTGCGTTGCCGTCTGTCTGTTCTTCGTACTAGAGCCGACACCATTATACCGATCGGGATAAAATTTGATATCTACGGTTTTCAAAAGGTCTGCCAGAGGTATTTTTGGAATTAGATATTTAACCCTAAAATTAAGAGTAGTTTACTATGGTTAAAGAGAAAAAGTCGATTCTCTCAAAATCCGCTCTAACGAACATAGCAAACTAATTGGTAAATTTAATTTTTTTCATGAAAATTACTTTGGTGGCACTATACTTTCGCAGAAATTTTCAAATTTGATCATATATCTGTAACTATTTGAGATATGAAATCTTTCATCGTTGTAAAGATGTAGTACTAATAAATATAGAACTCTTTTGTCTGTAATATATATGTATAGAATCAACAGTCTCTTAGCTATAAGCCAATATAATAATTTTATTCAAGTCTATGAAAATGAAATTGATTGTTAAATCGCGTATTAATCACAACTTGTGAATGTGTGGAATTCCAGGCCTCCACCGTGGTTCGGATCCCAAGTTAAACTGTAGGTCCTCCAATTTCATCTCACAATCACCCTACCATTACACACTAAAGTAAGTGCGTACAAACCGAACGGGTAGTAATACGCGGGGCTAATAATGATTGTTGAATTCTTTGCTAGACATAGATTTTCCTCTCTTCTTAATAATAATAATAATAATAATAATAATAATAATAATAATAATAATAATAATAATAATAATAATAATAATAGTAATTATAAATAATAATAATTATTATATTATATTTTATATATATCATATATTATTATAATATTATAATAATATATATATTATTATAATATTATAATATTATAATTATTATTATTTAGCAGCGCGTCTTACTACCCGTTAGGGCTATATGCTAATGGATTAGGAATTGGGAAGGTTGAATTTAGAGGAAGTGAACCCGTATTTGCGTGGAAGGGAGAGTGGAAAACTATTAAGGAAACCCCTCCCCCCCCAGTTCACCCGACAGAGATTCGAACCATGATCTCCCCGTCCTCGGCAGTCGAGCTCAACACGAGACTAGCGCGTTAGCCAACTACGCCAACGAGGCGGGTCTTTTCTTAATCGTTTTTTAATAGTGAGTGCTATATAATTTATGCTCTTTATGAAATATGATGCTTTTTTTTACTTGTCTCGAGACCTTGGAGAAAGAATTATTGTAATTGTCAAAAAAATCAATCTCGAGATTTCGATAAATGCTCACTTTTCCTGACCACCCACAAGTGAAAAGTGGTTTTCCCTAGGCTGTCTGTCTGTCTATATCTCAGAGTAGAGCGAGAACCATCTCACTGATCGGACTATGAAGTGGTATCTAAGGTTTTCATTAGGTCCGCTCCAAGGTATTTCTGAAATTAGAGATACAACCCTAAGGTTAAGAGTAGTTTAATGAATGGAAAAAATTGAAAAAAATTGTTTATCAAAAGCCGCTTTAATGATTTTGATAAAATTTTGTATATAGGCATTGTGAAATTTACAAACAAAAGTTCAACCCTCGTTTTACCATGAAAATTAATTTAAGGGAAATTTAGAGAAGTGGAAATTTCCAATTTTAATCATATATCCGCAACATTTTGTGATATGAAATAACTTATCATTGTAAGGTTGTAGTACTGTTAAAATTAAAAATATTATAACATTGATTATATTTTTATAAAACCAATAGTTTCTAAGCTATAAAACAAACATTATATATATATATATACAAACATTATACATATATATATAAACATTATACATATATATATATATAAACATTATACATATATATATATATACAAACATTATATATATATACAAACATTATATATATACAAACATTATACACATATATATATATATATAAACATAATACATATATATATACAAACATTATATATATACAAACATTATACATATATATATATATACAAACATTATATATATATACAAACATTATACATATATATATATATATAAACATTATATATATACAAACATTATACATATATATTATATATATACAAACATTATACATATATATTATATATATACAAAGATTATACATATATATATATACAAACATTATATATATATAATGGGGTACATAAAAATATGAAATTATTATTATTAAAATTATTTTGTGAACAGAGATGCTCCTCTTGTATCAATGTATCTGTAACATAGTATATTACTACATATATGCTCTTTGTTGGAGTGCTTCTGCCACATTTCATATTAATTTGTCTCACAAATTTTACAAGTTTTTGGTAAGTGTTTCTATTTTAAGATTGAATAGAGAGAAAGTCTGTACGATGCACCGTACCATTTATTTATCTTTATTCCGAGTGTGACTTAGTTTTAAGTATATTAGTGTATGGTACGGTTTCTTCCGATAAATATTTTAAACTATACAATTAAGTTATAATGATTGGTTGAGATCCATAGCAGCTTCCAGAAATAATTGATATTTTATTTAATCACGGAGGAATAAAATTTGATAGAAGATATAGATTGAGTGCATTGTATTGTGTATATTTATAAATATCAATACAACATTATTTCAAATATTTTTTTAATGAAAGTGCCCAAAATTTCAATTTATTTAAATCTATGTATTAATATCAGGCAGCCTAGGCTTGCAAATATATAAAGTTTATACATCAGAACCAACGACCATCCTCTTGGTTTTGTAGTCAGCATCCCTGAATAATGATATAGAGGTCCCGAATTTGATTCCCGGCGTTTCCAAAGGTATTTTTCTCGAAAGGGGAATTGGTCCTATGGTAACCATGATCTGGTTAATTATACTTAAGCTAGGTTTAAGAGTTCTTTTAGTTCAACACATTCATAATCATTATAATCACTATCTTCACGTCAATTAATTCCGGCTATTAAATGTAGACAACCACCAAGATATACCCTGGACAACGTTCTGTTCCCACAGAGTGGCTAAATATCCACATACACGGTGACCAGATTTGATATGACTTATCTCACGATCAAATATGCTCATACGCTAAAAATAAAACAACTATAGCCAACCTTATGTATAAACCTAGGTCATGTCACTATCATTCTTGGCTAATACTGTATCTACTATTTACAGTGTTGCCATGTTTGTTTAGGCCTACTTGATTATTTGCTCATGATCCTCAATTAACTTTGTTGCAACCCAAACTTACCCCTATCTAGAATTCAGCTGATTGGCAATCCGGTGATTAAAGAACCAATAAGATGTTTGTTTAACCGCTCCTCACAAATTCAAAGTTTAAATTTATATCAAATTGTCACGAAGGGACTTAAGAGGAATATTAACACACATATTATTTAATGGTACAATTATTTGGACATTATATAGTTTATGTATATCATAGCAGCACTGGTGGTCACGTGGTTAATACGTCAGTCTCTTATAATCTGGTTTGACTATGATGAGGTAAGTTGACGCTTGATTCCCGGATGCGTGTGCTAGGTGGGTTTATTTAAAATGATTTCTCACTTTTTTCCCACGCAAATAATATTACATTTCTTCTAGAAATACATTCCTCATTCCTAATCCATTAGTTGATAGCCCGGACGTGGAATAAAATTCAAAACACGTGAAAATCCCCCCTAAATTAGTTATGTAGAGCCTCGATGGCAGAAATTGTTTAGGGGGCTGTTATCAAAATGGTTTTGGGGCAAGGGCTCCCAAGTCATAAAGGTGTTAAGGCACCCTCCAACGGGAAATGTATGAAAGTTAAGCTATTTGGAGTATTTCTCTCATTGAAAATGTTTTTTAAACTATGTGTCTCTAGGAGCGAGTCAAAGTGACCATCTTCTGGTAAGTGTTTGAAAACTGTTAGCCTCTTGCAGCTATTGGGGGTTTGTTTGTAATCGTAATTAGAGTTCAGTGAATCCTTCTCTCGTACTCAACTAAATAAATATTTCTTACATCTGTATACAACGGGCCTTACTGTTTGCAATTGAAATCCATAACTTACAATATTTTAAGAACACAGGAAGAGGAGGGTTTAAAACACCCCCCAGTAGGATGGTTTGAAATATAACTACGTATTTTTAATTGAATATTAATTATTGAAAAACAGGGAGTAGGTTTGTTTTAAGATCTTAAGGGGGCATGGAAGGGAGCGCGAGTTAATGTCAGTGTGTTTGTGGTATATATTATATGATTTTTTTTTTGCCAAAATATATAAAACGAATAATACTCCAGTAGGAATATAGAATTTAATTTTCTTCCCTTATAATATCAACAGTTGTTGAATATCTGTCATGGGCCTACCGTCATTAGATGACAAACTTTTTTTAATGAAGAGAAAAAGTTGTCATGAAATTCCAGTTCACCTTTGACAGATATTCAACAACTGTTGATATCACCGTGTGAAGAAAATTATGTTCTATGTTTCTTCTAGATCAATATTTGATTTATTTTAATGAACAAATAATTTTATATAAAAACTGCTAAGCCAGTTACGTTTTTTCGCGTTTCTTTCCATTTTTGTTAAATAACATTTACCAGTGCTGCGCACGCAACATATTCAAAGATTACTTATCACGTTGTGATTTATCAACAGCTGGTTGCTTAAAATTATAAACTTGGAAAACGGTTGGTTTCTGTCCTCACCCATACTAGCAACTAACGTAAGTTTCAAATAAATAGTTTATATCAGTTTTAATAAACTTCTTGTATTTCTTGTGTTCAACAAATATATTGAATGCAATTCCAGCTCAATATTAGAGATGACCAAAGGGGACGGATATAAATCTTGAGCGAGGAAATTTATTTAAGGGGAGGGGGAGCAAGTTATTTCCATAGGGAGGGTCAGTGCTCCTCTGCTCCACCCCCTCCCTCCCTGGTGCATCCACCCCTGTTTTAAAATATCTTAGTAAATAATGTAAATGGTCCATGTGGGTGTAGAATTTGTAGCTACTGGGAAAGATTTCGGGGAATCCCCTACAGGTGTCAGGGATTTAGGGTAAAGGAAAGAACTTGCAGCTGTTTCTTGGATTGATCTCCGTTGCTAAGGACTTATTCCTTAGAAGATCCTTCCTTTGATGATCGTAGATGGGGGAGTAGAAACAGGACCTGTAAGGAGGCGTATTGATACATTATCCCTCTTTGGGCTGTCTTGCCCGCCTGGGATCTTTCACCCCTGAGGTCTTTCACCCCTGATCAGTGGTCACACGCATGCCGTGGGGGCGTTAATGACTGATCATGTCACTACCACTCTCATCTAATTAAACTAATGAGGTATTGATGAGGAAGGTGTGATTTTGAGGGAATATACTCATGTTTGCCTCCTTAGAGAGAAGAAAAAACTATTTAGGTAAATATACCCTTAATACACCTGGTCATGACTTGAACCCCGACCTCCTTGTTGCCAGCCAACCAGATTAGAGAAGTTGAATACGCTTTATTCCTGAGCCCACATGTGTGGGGGGTTACAATAATGTTTCATTAATTTTTTATTTTAGGGACATTTTTGAGTTTCTTTCCAGAACATAAATTATCACTTACGTTTATTGAAATGATATACAGTACATAATATTAGCTCTATATACAAATAATAATCAAGAACAACGAATAGAAATTTTGATTTTATTAGATCAAATTTTATAACTTATCCGTTTATTATTTATTTAACTTTTACGACACTACTTGTTACACGTTTGCACTGCACGCATACATTAATTACTCTAATGCTAATTAAAGAGAAAGGGTGTAATGGATCCTAGGAAAAAAGCGCAAGGAAAAGAAGCACACACGAAAACTCCGTACAGAATAAAGACCTCAACCATAAATTTTCTCAGGAAAAAAGCCCAGATGGAAAAAAATCCCACACGGAAAAATCCCACACGTAAAAAGGCCTACAAGGAAAAAGGCCCACAAGGCAAGATGCTCAGATGGAAAAATGCCCACAAGGAAAATTGCCCACATGAAAAATGCTCACGCGAAAAATGATCACGGAAAAAAGCTCACACTAAAAGTGCACACACGGAAAAATGTCCATAGAGACAAATGGCCCAATTCATTTTTAACTTCTCATCAAAAGAGAAAGTATTGTAATCGTGAAAAAAATCAAAATCAAAATTTAAAAAAAATTAAACAAGAAAAAAAACTGAATTTTACAATTCTGTCAGTTCCCTTGTCTGTCTATGTATGTGTTCAAACTTGATATTTAATCTCTATAGGTTTAAAACTCCAGATTTTTTTTTCATTTTGACCCTAGACCTCAAATTAAGGGCGATGAGTGCTATTTTTGAACTCCAATTATTTCGAAAATTGATTTAATGATTTTGATTGAAAATTTAAATTGATGTATAGTTTATGTTTGACCTCCCAAATAAGTGAAATACCACCTTATATTTGGTTTTTGGGAAAAAATTAGTTTAAGGGTAGTTTACTGATGATATGTTTTCCAAAAATGTGAAATATTTTAAAAACAGTTTTAACGATTTGCTTCCAAATTGGTATCTTGGGAGTGTTTAACATGATAAATAACACTGTAAACTCGTTTTTTTAATAAAATATCGTTTAAGGGTAGCTTATGCATGACTACTTTTTCAAAAATATTAAATATTTTAAAACTGGTATTGTACTAGATAAGAAAGTTTGTATGATAGCGTCATACAATTTATTTTTGTGTTTGGTACATAATACTCGTACAGTTGATGATGGATCTTGGACAGCACTCGTGTTTTATGAATGAAAATAAATCATAACTGCGAGAGTTCACAGAGGGTGGGATCATTGATGATATTGTAGTACTCATTTTAAATCACTCACTTCAAGACACGATTCAACAATATAGACCAGAGGTCCCCAATAATATTTTATAAGGATCCCTTTAAAAATTCGCCAAACTCACGTGGTCCATAAAACTTTAAGAGTGACCAACGGCCAACCCCCACAAGCCTACACTAATCTAAAACGTGATTTTATTTCCTTTTAGTTATTTTAATTAGTTACTATAAAAAAAAATTATTTCTGCTAAATTAAACGCAAAATTACTCAAAACATTTTTATTCCGCTTCGTAAATTACAAGTACTATACGAAAAAACATATATTTCAAATCAAAGCATAATGACATTTTATGAAATTTTATTTATGTTTATGAGAGAGCAAAGGTCTTCTAGACTCTAGAGATAAGGTGTCTAACTTCTGTGCTGAAGGTCCTGTGTTCAAATCCCGGCTCCGACTAGTGCAGATTTTTTATAATAGCAAACTCTGCCTTCACCTATGACAAAGTGTATACTTTGTGAAAGTGAGAAATACAAGGCTCCACCGTGGCTTAGAACCCACGCTAAGCTGTAGATGTAGGTTCTCTCTGCTTGCAATCATTCATTCACATAGTCATCATATCATTGGGGATAATGGAATTCGCTTTAATGGTGTCCCTACCTGAGAAATGAATTCCTTCTCTAAGCCACGCAAGCAGAGGCCAGAAATGTCTGTAAGAAACCATCCTTGGTGCATTAGAAAAACAAACAATTATTTATGTTTATGATTTTTACTTTGAAGGACCGCTATCTAGTAGATGTCAGAGACTTTTGATATAGACCTAACCATGTGAAGGCAGGGGTAAAGGGTGGTTGCTAAAGCCGGGTCCAAACTTGAACAGAACATGTTCACAGCGTGTTTTCATAGTTGTGCTTCAGTATCAAACTTCACCAGAATGTAGATCCAACTTAAATGTATAGTAACCATTAAATATAACCCTATTTTGATATATTTTTGTATTTTATTTGAACTCTAAGCACTTGTTGTAAACATGGGTTATGTTGTTGTACCAGGGGCAGGATTTTGATGACATAAAATGTGTCAAGAAATTATTCATAAAATGACACTAAAAATTCCAAAAAATGAGACTAAAAATTCTAAAAAATGACACTAAAAATTCCAAAAATTACTTTAAATTACAAAAATCACCCAACCAAAATGAATGCAAACTCTATGAATGCACAAGAATAAATCAAACGCGCAATTTACAAGTGGAAACTAAAAATTTAGTAATACAAAACCCCAATCAAACTTGCATTCCGTTAAAAATAAACATTGATTTATAATTTTTTTCGTGTGGGCATTTTTCCATATGAGCATTTTTCGTGTGAGCAATTTTTCGTGAGGGCATTTTTCGTGTGGGCCTTTATCCTTGTGCGCCTTTTTCCGTTTGGGCATTTTTCCGTGTGAGTATTTTTCTGTGAGTATTTATGATCGTGGGGTTTTCTCTGTGTGGAATTTTCATGGGCGCATTCATCGTTTGCGCTTTTGTCCGATAACCGGTGTAATGAGGGGTCTAGATGGAACTATCTTAAGATAGGGATAGGGTGTAATGGGGTGGACTGTATAGAACTAGTTTAGTATAGGGATAGGTTGTAATGAAGGGGTCTGGATAAAACTATCTCAAGATAGAGATAGGGTGTATTGAGGTGGACTGTATAGAACTAGATAAGGATAGGAATCGGGTGTATTGAGATGGACTGGTTAAAACTAAATCAATTAAGGGATAGAGTGTAATGAGGTGGACTGGGTAGAATTATCTTGAGTTAGGGATATGGTGTAATGTGGTAGACTGTATAGAACTAGATCACGATAAGGATAGGGTTATGTGAGGTGGACTGGATATAGCTAGCTCAAGATAGTGATAGTGTGTAATGAAGGAGACAGGATAGAACTAGCTCAAGATAGGGATAGGTTTCGTTTAATTTATAAATGTGGCAATAATATTTGAATTTACTTAGACCATAGAGCAGATATTCAATTTGCTGCCCGCGGGCCACATCCGGCCCGCCAAGCTGCACAGATTGGCCCGCGGATTGAAAGTTCAACTACTGGATCACTGGAGATGCGTTGTATAGTTCAGACGATATGTAGAGGCGCCTGACCTTGAACGGCCAGATAGATCTTCAGTCTCTTATCAGTGGTTGGGGAAGCTGTAAGCCCAGTGTTAATCGGTCCTTGGTTCCACCAACATCGTGTGTTTATAAGGGAGTGCGAGCTTACCCTCCAGGGGAATGCGTTCCCCACTGTAGACCCGGTATCTCTCCCTCCAAGCGCCACCACATAACGGCTGAGTTATATAACATATTCCTGCTTTTAACCGTGAACAATACAGGCAGCTGGGTGACAGTATGGCTGAGAGTGACTCACACCTCTTCTCCCCTCCAACCAACAGCAGCCGATGTCTCGCCATTTAATATTTGCCTGGCTCATTGTTCGTGCGTTATTTATAGCAATAGCGGAGGGCTTTGCTTGTAATTAGTCTTATTGTAAGTTTTATTGGATGGCACTTTCTATTTTGGGTAGTAAGAAAAGGAAGCTTGAAGATGAAAATTAATTTCACTGAAATATATCAATATAAATATACCAATCCAAGGTATAGTCTAATAACATTCCAAATTACTTTCAGATTGAATTAAATGACTGACTGCCAAATATTATGATTTTTTGGAGTGGCCCATTTGGATAACTAATTGAATAGCCTTGTCATAGTGTGAGTAATGATATAAGGATGAAGAAGGTGGGGTTTTAGAGCAAATTCTCCCAAATTTTCACGAATGGTGGGTGGGAATCCATTTATGAAACCAACCTAAACACATCAGACCAGGATTCGAACCGTGGTTTATCCATAATCGACATTAAAGCCTAACTCAAAAATGATATCTTAGACATTGTGACCAACAATATGGCTATCCGTTATTCAAATACTGGTTTACAAACAGTCTTTATTTATTAAATTTAATGAATCACCTGCAGTTTTAAAATAAACATTTCAATGTAATTTAATCTACGAGTTTTAACCCTCAGTATATCTATAGGTAATCTAAACACTTAAAATATTAATAATTACATTCAAATAAAATCCTTTATTGTGGATTTTTAAACTATCTGTATTTGAATATATTTCATTTATCATATCTGCTCATGTATCATAGGCCTTGTAACATTAATTAAATTAATTAATCTGTGACCATTTTCACGATTAAACAAAACACCATATTTACCTAATCTCTTCAGGACTGCTTCAAATATCCTTGTACCTTGTATTGAGGTAGCAAATAAGTCCCAAAATAATTTTTTTCCTATTCATACACTCGCACTATTGTCAAGGGGAATATATATGTATGATTGAGAACTAAAGAATGATTAACTTCTATATGGATGACTATAATTGGAACATTGAAGCCTCAATTCCAAGTTGTTCCGAATCACCAATATAATCGAATATCATCCCTTTTCTAAGGAGGAAAAAAAAACAAACTCCAAACTTAATCCATCCTAACAAACATCCTCCACACTTACCTATCCTTGCATATTTACTTCGCTTCATCAACATCCATACACTGAGTTAGGGTTCGGCCAGACTGACAAGCGTGCGAGCGAGCGCGCGAGCGAGCGAGCGAGCGCGTAAGCGACTAGGTGGCCA
>CABFWB010008852.1:0-10826 GCA_902151455.1 Timema bartmani
CCTGGTGAGACTGTAACTAGGCTGGAGAGGGTTGCGTTGGGAGGGGGTAGCTATTACTTCTCAACCAGATATTTGTAAATTAATATTATATTCAACAGAATACAAGAGTTTAGTTGTTAAAAAACCTTTCATTGCATTTTCTGTTGTCTAGTGCCTGTTTGAGTAAGTCGTGTGTATTTATTACAAGTTTCTGTTCATATTTTTAGGTAATTATTTTGAAAATTAGAAGTAATCTTTTGATCATAAGGATCTGGGACCTGCTAATCACACTACTGTGCTAAGAATGAGGAGGATTACATTTATAGAAGAAATGTACACGCGTGGAGGGAGAGGTAAAAACCACTTTGGAAAAACCTCCCTCAGTACAACCGACCGGGGTTCGAAAGCTGTTCTCCCTGTAATCGGCACTCTAGTGTATTGCGTGTGTGACGCCTTAGACCATGTGGCCACTGAAGAATGTATATTTTATTTTATTGATTGTTCCAATATAGTCATAATGTGATCGATCAAAACATCGGAACTTGTTTGGGTTAAAGCTTTGCTAAAAATAGCCTACACTTATTTTCCCTTCTCCTACATGGCTACAGAACAATATGTTAGCGACTCGTTGGACTTATGTGTGGATGTTAAGTAATATTAAGAATTACAAATAAAGGATGAGACCAATCGAGCTTTTTATTTAATGATACAGTTGTAACAATACAACATTGTTTTATCATAGACACACTATACATTCTTTTTTTTAGAGCCACCACATTTCGTGGCATCGCTAAGTTGGCACGACTGACGTAAAACCCTTGCCTCTGAGGGGTCCATCCCGTGGCTTATGGACGTTCTAAGGTCCCACCACACGTGGGGTTGGACAGAGAGATATTACAACCCTCAATACAGCAGCGACGACGACAAACCCACGGCTACAAAGCGCACTAATCTAGGATATCCTGTCTTGTGTGTGTGGGGATACATTACACAATACTTACTGCAGGCGCACTTTAGCTACGGACGTGACGGAGTGTTATTGCAAGGACAGCCTAGCTGAGCTCGTCGTGGTTATCCGTAAACAATAATGTTCAAACGTTTTGTCACGTGATTATGGAAGGAGAAGAGTGAGTGGACGATGGTCACGTGGTAACAACGTCACAGGGTGGAGCTAGGGAAGGTGGAGTTTGAGTGGACGATGGTCACGTGATAGCAACGTCACAGGGTGAAGCTAGGGAAGGTGGAGTTTGAGTGGACGAAGGTCACGTGATAGCAACGTCACAGGGTGGAGCTAGGGGAGGAGGTGTTTTGAGTGGACGATGGTCACGTGATAGCAACGTCACAGGGTGGAGCTAGGGAAGGTGGAGTTTGAGTGGACGATGGTCACGTGATAACGTCACAGGGTGGAGCTAGGGAAGGTGGCGTCATATGATCTTAAATACAGTAGAACATCATTATAACAAGCCCTATTATAACGGACATTTAAAAAAATTAATAATTATAAAGGATGCTTATTTTTATCTGACGATTTTTACATTTCCAAGCAAGCGATTAAACATCGATCTTTGTGTTGTTTTGTGTAAACATTGATACGCTGCATGACTCACACCACTCGCCAGCCAGACGGCCAGACGAGTCACTCTATGAAATTCCACGAATTGCCGATCGACGCCAGCACCTGCAACCGGTTCTGTTTTGTTCAGTATTCGTCAGTTATTGGTCACGTGCTCATACTTATTAGTTTTTATGAACTAACCTTTGAATCATGTCGTTAAGTAATCCTAGTGTAGGACAGAAACGTAAACGTAAAGCGATTGGTCTTCACGATAAACTGTCAGTGAGAGAAAAACTTGATAAAGGAGTTTCAGTGTCTAGCATTTGTGCTGAGTACTGAGATTAATGTAGAAAAAGAAAAGAGTGAAGTTAAACGTATGCGGATGCCTACTCTTGTTACGCTGGATAATTCAGTCTACAAGTGGCTTTCTCAGCTTAGTTCATCTGGGCTAGCTGTCCGAGGAATATAAACTCAAGCAGCTGCTGAAAGACTGTCCAAACAGATGGGACTTGAACAGTTTAAAGCAAGCTCTGGTTGGTTGTTTGTATTTCGTCGACGCCACAACATTTCAAACAAGAAAATTTGTGGGGAAATTTTGAGTGTAGATTTTGAAGCTGTTGAGCCATTTAGAAAAAAGAAACTTAATGGTGTGATTAAAAATTAGGGTTATCAATTGAGCCAAATTTTTAATTTTGATGAGACTGGTTTGTTTTGGAGAAATCTACCTGATAATACACAAGCTTCTAAAGCCGAGAAAACTACGCCTGGCAGAAAAATAAGCAAGGAGCTTGTGTCAGCTTTGCTGTGTGCGAATGCAGATGGTAGCCATTTGCTTAAAACAGTTATCATCGGTAAAAGCAAAAATCCTCGGGCACAAAAAATGTGATAGGCAATCTTCCAGTTCACTATTATAGTTCTTTCAATGCATGGTTTACAACTGAAATAACAAATGATTGGTTTCATACAAAGACTGTACTAGCTATTAAACAACACCAGATAGAACATTTAAAAATTCCAGATGATGAAGTAAAGGCCCTGGTTCTTTTAGATAATGCGCCAACACACCCTGATGAGAACAAACTCTGTAATAAAGATAAGAGGATCAAGTGTATGTTCCTGCCATCCGACACAACATCCGTGTTCCAGCCCATGGACCAAGATGTGATCTACACCACAAAGCGGCTGTATGAAAGGACATTAGAGGTTGAAGAGCCATCCGCTGATGAAGAAGACAGAAGGGGACAACAGACTCTTCAGAATTTAAAGTCATACAACGTTCGATTCACGATTTACAGCTTTGCTGATTCCGTGAAAGAAATCAAACAAACGACTTTGTCAAGGGAAAAAGCTTTTGTATAATGAAGAAACAACTCCAGAAGTAGAAAATATTGAGACAGAAGACTACCGTGACACTCTGCAGAGAGGAGAGGAGGAATCAGTTTCGTTGATGTGGAGGCCTGGCTTGATGGAGACGAAGATGACCCTGGATCCAGATTTTGAATGAAATTGTCGTCAGTGTAACTGAAGAAGCAGAATCTTCGGAGGACGAGGAAGAAGTTGTAGGAGAAACTACTCAGCCTACAATTAAGGTGAGCGAAGGGAAAGAACATTTAAATTTTGTTATTCAATATGTTGAACAATCGGTAAATTAAAATATGTTTGCATATTACGAACTCTAACGGCCCCTCCGTCAGTTACTAACTGAAGAAATAAGCAGCAAACAAACCTAGTAGAAAATAAACTATTTTTTTAAACCAATGAATGTAAGCAATCAACATGAACCCAGGACCTTCTTGTTCTAAAGATTAATACAGTGAATAGTACACATCTTTTTCAATTCAACCTATGTTGAAGGATGTTTTTTATTTGATGTATAATAAACACTTTTTATAGCTAACTACTGTACTTTCATTTATGTACACCCTGCTGCATTACACCCCTATAAGAATTATTTGTTATAAATCGGACCTTCATTAAAACAGACAACCTTCAGCCCCTATTGGTCCGTCAAAATGAGGCTCTATTGCACATCAATCCTCCTGATATTAAGTTTTCGGCTCGTTGACATGTTGTTTAGTTTTACATGATGTATCAGGCTTAATATCTAACATAAAAACTTAAACATAATGAAATAAAATTGACACAATTTCCAAGGGCATGTTTTACACTGTGGTAGAGCTGTTTGTGCTGCACATATTCTTAGCGTCAGAGTTACATTATTAGCAACTGGGACCACACGTTTCATAGTGTCCTCGGAATCCCACCACATCCTTAACGACGGTGACCCCAAAGCTATTTTGCGAGCCAGGTTGTATCTTAACTTGACTCACGGCTTTCGGCTGCTGCCCAGTCCTGACCTACCAGAGACAGTAATGCCGTCTGGTCTTTAAAAGAATACGGGGCTGATTTTATGTGTCACAGTCGTTGCTATGATTGTTATGCCTAATGAGATGGTAATATCAATAATACTGCGCGTCTGGATTACAGCAATCGTAGCCCAGTAGTGTAAATATCAGCCAGTACTAATGTACCGTTGTCCAGGGGACTCCCGAACGTACTAATCGTACATCCTTTCCGTGGAGGCTCTTTTTTTTAAATAAAAAACTCCAAAAATTAATATCTAAGTTAAAAACAATTATTACGATTTTTACACTGGCACACAGTCTTACCAGTGCCCAGTTGGCGGTGCCCAGATGGCGGTACCCAGCTGTCCTAGAACGATCCCAGTGGGGTCCGGTGGTGAAAAAAAAGTTGTAACGGGATGAAATGTGCGAGTTGTGCGTGAAGGTCGGGGTGGAGGGGAAGGATTTTTAAGGATGGGCTAGATGGAGTGGTGAGGAGGTCTGGCGGTTCTGCCGGCGTAGTCAATCGTCAAGTATTTGTAATTTTTTATTCTTCTAGGCATGGCAAATCTAAGGGGGTTTTTTTGTTTGTTTTTTCTTTCTAGGATTATCAACTAGGATTGTTGCATTTTTAAAATTTTACTTTGGTTTATTTTTTATTTTTAACTTGGATGCTATCATGCGTGAGGATATCCAAGGAGAAATTATGAGAAATATCTTAACTTGAAATCCAAGGAGAAATCACGACGCTATCATGCGTGAGGATATCCAAGGAGAAATTATGAGAAAGATCTTAACTTGAAATCCAAGGAGAAATCAGAGAATAAATGAGGTAATCATGACCCGATAATCCAGTGGTTTGTTTTCTCTCTTCCTCTTCCTATCGGTACTTGGTTAGGAAAGTTGTAGGGTGTTATCTAAGGGCGCACTAAAGTTCTAACATTTGCATCCGACACAGCTTCCACTCGAGACTTTTAGTGGGGGGGAAGGAAATCGATTCTCTTTCCCGGTAATGTTCCGATATCCTGGAGAGGAAATGATAAGAGACGTCAACCCTTCAACTCTTCCTCGGGGAGCGCTTGTAGTGAGCCAACTCTTGAGTTGGAGGAGGAGGAATTGAGGAGGGAATTGAGAGAGGGAAGTGAGGGGACACAGATGGAAATAGAGATAAGAAAAGAAGAAGATAAAGAAGTGAGAAGAGAGAAAATGGAGAGGAAAATGAGGTGGAAGGAAAATGAAGAGCGTGGGATGTGAGGGGTATAAAAGGAAGGAGAGTGATAAGAAAGGCAGATAGAGAGGTGAGGAGAAAATAATGTAGGATAAATATAAGGAGGTCAATTTAGAGAAAGAATAGTGAGGAGTGAGATGGAAGTGAGTTAGAGGAGAGAGAGAGAGAGAGAAAGTTAATAAGAAGTTTGAGGGGGATGATAAGACCATGGATACCTGCACCGGTGATCTCTCAGTTTATGGTGTGAGGCTCGCAATAGACCGGATCACCTGTCACGAGAAGGTCAACTCTCGTTCGGGGCGTACCTTCCCCCACCCTCCCCTCTGAACACCCCCAACCTCTGAAAAGTCACTAACAGCCTCTCTGTCGAATGTACCGACACAGCAGAGACATCTTCTGAGAACAACGCCGACATTTTGTTGTCAGTAAACAAGACATGAACTGGGTGTAAATAGTAGTGTAAATAGTAGTGTAAATAGTAGTGTGATACCGGACGAGCAAGGAAAACACAGGGAATTTTTCAAAATCTAGTAAAGATACTGGAATATTTATTAGTTTGGGACATTAAACTGAAAGCTTAAAATAGTAGATCTTTGTTTGGACAGTAAAGTAAAGTAAAAAGTTAAGCACGTTGATTCAAACATGTCCTATTACCCCTCAAACAAGGGTTGTTAAGCGACAGAAGATGTATTTCCACAGAAATCTGAAATAATTTTGTTTTAAATATAAGTTACATGAATTCACACTTACTCATTTCATAGAAGATTAAATTTTATTACTCATTTCTTCACTCTAAGTTGTCTGGGAAAATGGGAACTCCTAGGGGAGGAAAACGGGAAATTTGGTAGTAATAAAATAATGGCAACCCTGCTCAGACCAACCTGGGACGTAATGGAGGTACACTCATTGCTGATGGTAAAAGAAATATCGTACCACTAGGTCAACAGGGCCGCATATCGAAAATATATCTTTTTTTCAGGAGGGGGCCGTAAAGTTTTCTTGCGAGGATATAAATTCATCATTTTTCCTGCAGAAAGATTCAGAGCTAGTGCTGTTCAAAATTTTGTTTTTCTCTGATTTTACAATGCTATGTGTCAAGATAACTATTTTTCTGTGTGGCTTCATACGCACAAGCTGATTATAATTATATGACCTACCCCTTGCTTCTTGGACCCCTTGTCATCAGTGTTAAAACCAACTAATAGGAGAACTCCTGGCAACCTGATGTTGTGAAGGCTTGCTTCCTATTGGATAAAGGGAACCAGCATGCCACATGATTTTCAAATACAACGAAGTTGGTCTTTTAAAGAGATTTAAAACGCAATACATTTAAATTAATTCTGAAAACGCGTGATTCTCCATGAATGAAGTATTAAAAGGAAACTTTAGATACAGTTATTTAAGAAAAATACACTTCATCCATGACTTTTTGAATATATGAGAGGGGTCCAAAACAGTATCATTACAATATACAACAATAAGACTAATATTTTTTTTCTAACCAAAATTATAAACTTTTTATTTGCACCAATTTAGTTAATTTCGGGCTTTAAATCTTATGCCAAAGTAATTTTTTTAATGTCGACAAAATGTTTTTCCCCAAGAGCATCATAGCAGACCCAACTCAGCTCCCGGCTCGTGCGAGATATGGGAGTTAAAGGGAAGAGAAAATACAATTAATATTTGCAGTGCATTTGTATTTGAATGATTACTCGAAATTTTATGCGCTGACGATGGGGGACAAAGCGACCAAGTTTCTTGTTAATAACTACAGTATGCCCCTGTTATGACAGAATTAAGATTTGTGTACAGTGCTTATCTGTGAAGCCGTTCTAAAACAGTCAAAAACCAGCCTTTTCAATGCAGTTTTTATCCAAATATTATTTAATAGGTATTTCAACAATGTTCTGTATTAGAAACTTCTATGAGCTTTCTATCTCCATTAAGTTTTAATCAGAAATGATCCACGTGCAATAGTGTTCGTGTAAATCTACGATTTCTAGCCGACTGTATCACAGAGTTGATTGGCATGTGATGCACGCTCTTGACTGTATCACAGAGTTGATTGGCATGTGATGCACGCTCTTGACTGTATCACGGAGTTGATTGGCGTGTGATGCACGCTCTTGACTGTATCACAGAGTTGATTGACGTGTGATACACGCTCTTGACTGTATCACAGAGTTGATTGGGTTGTGATGCACGCTCTTGACTGTATCACAGAGTTGATTGGGTTGTGATTCACGCTCTAGACTGTATCACAGAGTTGATTGGCGTGTGATGCAGATTATTCAAGCATTTGGTTTCATTTTTTCTAAGAACTCAACCACTTTTTTTTAGGACCGCCTCTTACTACCCGTTCGGGCTATGAGCCTACATACTAATTAAGCTAATGGGTCAAAGATGGGTAAGGTTAAATTAGAGGAAGTGTATCCACACTTGCGTGGAGAGAGATTTAAACAATTTAGGAAAAACCATTCTCAGTACAACCGACCGGGATTCGAACCCCGATCTCCCCGTCATCGGTAGTCTAGTCTATTGGGAGACTGACGCCTCAGACCTTGCGGCCACCGAAGCTGGTAAAAGAATTGTCAACATATGTATGTCCAACCAAACAGTGCAACTAATATATTTGCTGTACAAATTCTACAAATTTTGGGAATTGACCCAAGTCAAGGAAAGAGTACAGACCGATTTACCCAAATATTTTATTTCTAAATGTCGCATTTTCTCGACCTTTATAAAAAGAAGACTAGGGTCGCACTGCATGATGGTTCATCCTAAGGTCCGCGGACCGCACGGAATCACGGGTAGGCTGCGAGTTTGACATAGCTGTTCCAAGTTGTGTGGTTAGAAATCCTCGGCCAACCCGAATAAAACTGTTTTGTATGCGCAGGAACTGAACGAGGGTGATATCTCCAGGTAAACACAGCTACACCTGGCACTGATAAGCGCTGGGTTGGCACCTTGACTTGGTTCAATGGTTCAATGCGTGCCAATTATGTTGAGAAGAGAAATCAGCTCACGGTAGACTCCTTTATATCGCCGTCGAGCTTTGGACGTCCTAAGCCTCTAGAATAATCAATCGGAAATTACTAAACAATATAAACCAAATGGCTTTATAACTTTCCTGGGTGGAACTGCTCAGCAGTAGGAGAACAAACAGGGGAAGAGGAAAAGTGTTTAGAGATATCGTTCAGAAAATGTCTGTGTTGATATTTCCCTCCCAACTTACTGAATATATAGTGTATCTGGAGCTATCATTAAAAAAAGAGTGTACCAGTATTCCCCTCTCAACTTACCGGAGATGCGGTGTATCAACGTGGCGGCCTGGAGCAAGCAATAACAGAGATTGTCTGTGCTAGTATTCCCCTCTCAACCTACCGGAGATGCGGTGTATCAACGTGGCGGCCTAGGAGCAAGCAGTAACAGAGATTATCTGAGTCACTATTCCCCTCTCAACCTACCGGAGATGCGGTGTATCAACGTGGCGGCCTGGAGCAAGCAGTAACAGAGATTGTCTGTGCTAGTATTCCCCTCTCAACCTACCGGAGATGCGGTGTATCAACGTGGTGGCCTGGAGCAAGCAATAACAGAGATTTTCTGTGCTAGTATTCCCCTCACAGCCTACCGGAGATGCGGTGTATCAACGTAGCGGCCTGGAGCAAGCAATAACAGAGATTGTCTGTGCTAGTATTCCCCTCTCAACCTACCAGAGATGCGGTGTATCGACGGGGCGGCCTGGAGCAAGCAATAACAGAGATTGTCTGTGCTAGTATACCCCTCTCAACCTACCGGAGATGCGGTGTATCGACAGTGGCGGCCTGGAGCAAGCAGTCACGTTACCGCGACCAGTATGTAAGGAGAGCCGCCCAGTCAGTGTTCGGTCGTGTTCCTCGCCGGTGTTTCCTCGCAGTTCGTGTTTTCAGGTTAGAATGTCACACTGAACCCTTGTGTGCGCTCGGAGGAAGTGGCTGTGTGTAATATTGCTATCACACACTTTGTTTAAACACGGTAAGATCTCTTACTCACCTTTGACAGTGGCTTAATGTACTGTATATGTAAGCACACCAGCTGACTGTGTAACACATAGGAAATGTGTTTTTGTATTTTTATTCTAAAAAATACAACTCGTTTCGGTGGCCGGATGGTCTAAGGCGTCACTCTCGTAATAAACTAGTACTACCGATCCATGGGAAGGTCAGAGCTCAAATCCCGGTAGGTTTTATTGAGCGTGTTTTATCTTTAGATGGTTTTACACTCTCACTCCATGCAGATGAGGTTATACTTTTTCTAAATTCAGCCTTTCTCGTCTCTTAGTAAAATATCGTAATTAATACCTAGACTATGCGTACAGAGCGAACGGGTGGTAATAAACGGTGCTAAAAAGTTGTTTATGCTAGTAGTAATAATACAAATCAGTTTTTAGTGTTAGTTTATTAAATATATCACGGATTCAAACAATTTGGGGTAATTTATACATTAAGAACATATTCATATAAAATTAATTTAATATTTAATCCTTAAGTTTTATTCATATACCAGTACGTTTAAAATTATTTAGAAACTTAACTAGTCAGTTCAAGACTTTGAACTAAAGCTTAGACCAAAAAAAAAGTATGTTTTAACTAGGCCTACTGGTTAAAAAAATGTATTTGTTCTTTTTGGTTTATTAAATATAGGCCTAATGAAACAACCCTATTTTAACTATCTTAAATTTTAAAGTTTTACGATGTGTGTAAAAAAAAGCTTTTTATTTCCTAATTAATAATAACGTGTAAAGCATGGTGATATTTTTAAAACCAAATTCTATTTTATAGCACTCTAATTAACACTAAATCAGACCCACTTCGGTGGCCGCATGGTCTAAGGTGCTAATCTTGCAGTAGACTACACTGTCGATGACGGGAAGATTGTGGTTCGAATCTCAGTTGGGTGTACTGATGGTGTTTTTTCCTAAATTGTTATTTCAACTCTCCCTTCATGCAACTGCGGGTACAATTTCTCTCAATATAACCTTCCCAATTCCTAAAACCACAATCGTAATTAGTACATAAGCGTATAACCAGAACGATTAGTAAGACGCGATGCTAAAAAAAATTAAAGCAAAACTTTTAAATTTAATTTAAATATTTATTTGACAAGCTATGAAAGCCACTGGACAATATAAACTACTCTTTTAAATATATAGTTTACCAATCACTTTTGAAAGCATAGCTATTTCAAACACGAATCGTTTTTAATGTTTGAGTTTCACAAAGTTTGAAAGGCAGTAATTACACTTATAATTGGAGCCATGATAAATAATAATTATATCCTCGTCAAAAGAGTTAAACTTTTTGTTTACGGAGCAGGTAATAAAATAAATATTTTATAGTATTTCATAACGTGTGGTTATCATATATATTCTCCGAAATAAAGTTGTATTTTTTTTAAAAAATTACCAAAATATTTATAAATCTATAGAGTACAAAATTTAACAATTTAACCGGATATTTTACTACTGTATCGGGTGACCTGGCGGTCTAGGGGTAATGTGTCAGACTTCTGTGCTAAGGGTCCGGGGTTCAATCCTCGGTGCTAGCACAGATTTATCTGATTGCCAAACCCTTCCTTCACCTCTGACAAGACGTGTATTAACCACAACTTGTGAATGTGTGGAATGCCAGGCCTCCACCGTGGTTCGGATCTCACGTTAAGCTGTAGGTCCTCCATTTCATCT
>CABFWB010008853.1:0-15715 GCA_902151455.1 Timema bartmani
TCAATGCTCCCTCTATTAACACACCTGGAAAAAAGTGTTTTGACCCGTTGGCGGAAGTGGGGTTCCCTTTCAAGGATGAGAAGTCCCTTTTTATCGAAAACGTTATATAGTTTCTCATCCTCCCTTTTTATCAAAAACGGTGTATAGGCAATGAAAACAACAGAAATCAAGCTCGCTGATTACTTCACGTGTTTTGACAGCAATAAACACTTTCAAGGTCATATTGGACTGAGGAGTCCCCCTAGAGTAGTCCCATGTTACCTCTACCAATCATGATGAGCAGGGAATATCCAAAATTAATAAACACTGTGTCATCAGATCTAAATAGAACTTATCCTGTAGGATCAAACCTAAATATATCTTATCATGTAACAATTTAAAGCCAGCCACAAACGACAAATTCTACCTCTTCGGATACCAAATATTAACTAAAAAAATTTAAGGGCTTCAAAATATTTGGCCCCTTTGCACACTTCAGGCCATATCTAAATAAATGTAAACAAAATAATGACCAGAATGATAAATTAACTGTACTTTTAGAGGAAGCGAGTGAGCGAGCGAGTACTTTTCCTGTGAAGATGACTTTTAATAACCTATTCTGAAAATTGAAAAAGACACCTGTACACGGGAATTGAACTCGGGATCTTTGGCTTAGTACGACAATAATCTAATCACTGAGCTATACAGGAATCGTCCCGTGCCCAGGGTCATTCTTCACTCATATTTTAAAGCAGAGTCTATGATGGACGTGCGGAAATCGTCGGCTACAAATGTGTGCTTTTTTTAATTTAGATCACGAGCTATCAGATAACGCAGCCACCTTCGACTCGGTATTCCCGTGTCCAGGTGTCATTTTTCAATTTTCCGAAGGTGATATCTAGATGGAGAATTCCTCACTAAAAAGTATAAATAATAGCTTCGGCTATTTTTGATTCCTTTAATAAGCGGAAAGTACACAAGGGACAATTAAGAGTGCTCATCTGGAATACAAACGGCCTCCTACAGCAGTCAAAGGAATTGGAGGACCTGCTCAAGACATACATTGCTGATTTATCCCTCGTCAATGAGACTAACCTAAGACCAACTAAGAATATAGACAATTTTGATTATGAAATTTATCAAAATAATAGATAAATGGAATAGGAGGAGGGACGGCCGTTCTAGGGAAGAGCTATCTCTCCCACTCTCAAAAATATTTATAGATTTAGAAAATATAGAGCCAACAGCCATCTATTTAAACACCAACCGGGGCAATATTCTGTTTGCGGTGATGTATAAAGCACCCACTAAGCTCATGCGTCCCTGAGACCTGGACATCATCAACGAGGGATAAAACACATTCTTGAGGGCGACCTAAATACTAAACATACTGCATGGAATAACATGCTGATGTCCCGAAATTGACGCGTTTTTCTACAACATGTGAATGAAAATGACTATGTGGTGCTGGGACTTGAGTAACCCACTTTCTACCCCTCAAAGCTCATGTAAATGTAAGATGCTCTGGACGTGTTAATAACTTGCGATCAATGGGAAACAGTTTATATGTGCTGAAAGAGATGGATTTGGATCCCAAACTCCTATTTTCTTAGATAAACCTTACCACATCATTCAAAATCAAGGGACTCCGACAAACAACGTGTCAGGGTGATTAGAATATTTATAGGACAAACCTTTAAACCTCACTACCCAAACATCTCGAAATTGAAACAACAGATGACACCAAAGAGGCCACGCAATCGCTCCAGACAACGCTTCTGGAGGAATATGAAACTGCTACAATACAGATACCCTTGCAGCTTGAATTAAGATTGGAACACTCCAACTGGACAGACATATATGTAAAGTGATGAAACAGATGAAAAATAAATACATAAAGGGATGGCATACTCTAGCCAGGATAGAACATAAGCCATTGCAGAAACATTATTGAACCCATTTAAACCCAACATAGTACCTGAAGACAAGGACTTCGAAAGAGATGCAACAAGGACGGTACAACATTATCTGCATAGGCCAACACGAGACCAGGCAGAGAAGAGTACTGCCGAAGAACTACAATGTACCATCATAAATTTCCTAAGAAATAAATCGCTTGCCCATGATCGGATTACAAATGAGATGCTGAAACATCCTCTACCAAAAATGTGGTTACCCTCTTACTAAACATTTTGAATAAAGCGCTAATGTTTTGTCATTTACCGAACACATGGAAACAAGCTACGGTAATAGCTTTGCCAAAACCGGTAAAGGATCAAATGTTCCCTCAAAATCATCGTCCTATCAGTGTTTTGCCAACCTTAAGTATATTTGTTTAAAAACTCATATTAAAAAGGATCATCATTTTCATCACTTCAAACCTTGTCATATCTGATTTACAGTTTAGGTTTATATCTCGACAATCAACAAGCCATCCCATAGTTGATCTCATCGTAGAAGCCACCGAAAGCTTACACTAGCAGCAAGCAGACCTTGCACAAAATTTATAAATTTCCATTTTCCTATATGGGTGATTAATATAGTAAATAGCTTCCAGCAACATAGAATCTTTAAAGTAACAGTTGATGGTGCAAGTCAAAACAACATGCCATACGAGTGGGCATACCACAAATCTCTATCCTGGCCATTACCTCTACTCATTATTTGTATCCGACACTTTTCTGATGATAAGCTTATATACATAATCCATAGGAACATACATTTACTTAAGGATGCAGCGGGTCCTAGTTAGCTTAGAAGATTGTTTCATAAAATGGTGGACTAGGTGGATTAGAGTAAATCCAGCCAAGTTGTCAGCGATGATTATATCAAGAGTAAAAAAACCTTCCAGATAGTATTCTAATGCACAACATTGAAGTTTCAGTGAATAGTTAAATAAAATATCTGGGAATCATACTGGACAAGAAGCTGACATGGAATCGGCACATTGATTATACTAGAAAAAACGTTGTTTGGACAATTCCTTCAATTATACGCACTCTTTATAAGCCGTGAATATAATCAAAAAAATAAGCTTCTACTCTATAGAAGCGTTCTTTATACAACCCATGTTACAATATGGATATGTTTCTTGGAGCTACGCAATCAAATCCCACTTTAGTAAACTACAGACAGTTAAAAATACGAGCTGTATAACAATCACTGGTGTGAACAGAAAAACGAGGGTATTTGATCTCCATGAAATGACAAACAGTATAATGCTGATGGAGATCTGTAGGCATAGAAATAGTAAATTATATGGAGAGGCAACCACACACAGTAACGAAATCATAAAAAAAAAACCTGGAAGATACGACCCTGTTGAAGAACGTTTCTACAAAACGCCAATACTGAGCTAAGCCCAAATCTCTTCAATGCCACTATCATATAAACCAATCCATACAAACAATCCTTAATTTATCTCTCCTTACTAGCTTTGACATTATCTCTGATACCTAAATTACATCTCCCTCAAAAAACAAAATTTCACACAATCATGAAATCATTTACATTTTTCATGTTCACACACAATTTCATAATTCAATTTCATCTCTCCTGGGTGTTAAAATATGCTGATTTGTAATATTCTTTTACAGGAGAAAATTTATTGTTTATCAATAAATCATGTAAGTTAGCCATAAAAAAAGAGGATAAACGATTGTGACCTGTAAATCTCAGATCAAATCCGCCGGCTCTATCAGAAGTTAATATCGCTTCTGATATAGACGCTAAGATAAAAGGCTACAGCCGAAAGGCTAAATTGAATCTGGATGATTCAATCAACTGATAGACAACGAAGGACACTCTCATTGAAATTCCTCATACAAGATCGTATTATTTATCCACGACATAAAGATGTGTGATTCGGGTTAAAATATTTATCTCTGAGGTCAAGCTGGGTTTCCTTTTTACAATGTAATGTTAGTCTTTTTTATCTTCAATTTAAATACTTCACTATTTATATTTAAACTTTGCTGGGAACACTTGTATTGTTCGTATGTTCGAATGTTATATTTATTGAAGGTGTGCCTTAAAATAAAAGTTTTAAATGCTATCTCTTTTGTAGAGGGCTTCTGGTTTGCTGTATAAGTTCAGGCTTCAACCGAATATATTGTATATTTTTTACTGGCTTTTAGAAGGGCCATGGTGTTTACTGATCTTTGTCTTATACTTTGAGCTTCTCTCTATTTGACCGACCTATGAGCATTGTTCGATATTGGGAGTTGTATAGACCAATTGTTTGTAATTATAGGATGAACTTAATTTATGGGAGCGTAATGTTGGCCCTCAAAAGAATCGTTTTGTCCAATTAATTGACTTTGGAGGTCTTGCAGGTATATGTTGTTCTCTCCTGATCCCAGGATAGGGTATGTAATCTTTTTACGAGTCTTATAAAAATTCTATTTTTTGGAGGTTTGCCCCTGATGAGTTCAAGATGAGCTAAGTTTATTTGTCTTTAACAGGCCAGACTATTCTGATTGTGGGTTTCGGTGCCCTTCTAACAATTTGGGACTTTTCAGTAGCTATCGGGGCGTTTGGGAACCCCAGTTCCTATGACAAGTCAAAACACTCATCGTAGAGCGCTGTGATTTTCCCCTCTACCCCCTCCAAGTTTGACCTCCTTTACACTTCATTTCCCCTCTGGTTATTTCCATGACATCATGGAGTTAACGACCTGTTGTCCTCTGCAGCTCCTTCAATGTCGCAAAGGTATATTTCTGTAGTTTTTCGTTGGTCTTCTATGAGGCAATGGATTTTTCCCTGATGACTCATACCTGGTGCCAATTTTTCGGCTAAGCGTGTCGAGACAGAAATAGATCGTGACCTTGAAACTGTGAGCTAGTACATGAGGTCATTGACCTTGACAACCCTCCCCTTTTCCCCATCTATGTGGGTTTCCCAATGGCTCATACGTGGTGCCAGTTTGGCAGCTCAACAAGACAAGTCGAGACAGGAACAGATCGTGTCCTTGAAAAGTGAGCTAGTACATGAGGGCATTGACCCTGGCAACCCTCCCCCCTTTTCCCCTTCTATGTGGCAATGGGTTTTCCCGATGACTCATACCTGGAAACAGTTTGACGGCTCGACAAGACAAGTCGCCTCGATCTCTGTGACGACATCATTGCGTGTGATGTCACAACACTCCCCTTCTGGGGGGTATTGGGCTTTCCCTGATGACTCATACCTGGCACCAGTTTGGCGGCTTGACGTGTCAAGACAGGAATATATCACGACCTTTCAACCGTGACCTTGAAAC
The DNA here is from genome assembly GCA_902151455.1 of Timema bartmani. Taxonomy (NCBI): domain Eukaryota; kingdom Metazoa; phylum Arthropoda; class Insecta; order Phasmatodea; family Timematidae; genus Timema; species Timema bartmani. Next base: position 5,237 of record CABFWB010008853.1, read on the forward strand.
TATGAGCTAGTACATGAGGTCATTGACCCTGGCTACTCTCTCCCCCTCTATTTGGTGATAGGTTTGCCATGATGAGTCATACCTGGCGTCAGTTTGACGGTTCAACAAGACAAGTTGAGACAGGAATAAATCACAACTTTGAATGATGTCGCAACCCTCCCCTTCTATGTTGAAATGGGTTTTCTCTGGTGACGACATCGCTATGTTGCAACCTTAGCTGGTAGTAGCTATAAATATCAGCGCCTGTTTTGAAATCCTTTCATTGTATAAATTGTCTTCGAGTGTTAAACACACGACCCAGGATGAGTGATTACGCTTCGCTGAAGGATCTGGGTGAGTAAATGTACTTTTCTAACAGGCACACTCATTATTTATTTGTTGTTAAATCAAAGTGTATACATTTAATTTATTTTAAATTACAATAACCCATGACAGAGTTGGCTAAGTTTATTAATTTATAATAGATTTATGAGAATTAAAATGATAGATAATTTGAAAGTGTCTAAGAAGCCACTTTTTTGGATGACATTTAGATAAAGTTATTCCTGAACAAAATGTTTATTATAATCAAGGGTAGCTTATTGAAAATACTTGATTCGTAGCTATAGTTAAATGGTAATTAATTTTGTTGGTAGTTAACTAATTTTTATTTTTAATTGACTTTGTTTGGAAGAATATTGTTTCAAGTGCTTAATTTGTAGTTAGTTTGACTTGTGTTTGAATTCAAACTCTTGTGTTTAAGCTCAAATGAATACTGGAGATGCCTGTCCGAGCCGGGAGGAAGACGCGATCCAGACCCCAACCTCCGCAGCCCCCATTCAGCAGGTGGGAGCTTTGCCGCCTCCAGGCGTCTTCCCGCAAGCCGGTGGGGTAGGGATGAGGCAGGAGGGAAATACGGGCCCCCTTCAACGCTTGAATAAGGTGGGGGTGGGGCCGTCATCAGTACCCCAGATGGGAATTAGTGACCCGGTAAATAATTTTGGTGGAGGATTATCAAATGGTATCTCTCTTCGAATCATCGAGGAGAGAATAAAACGACTGGGGCGTTTCTTTTATACTGGTAGAGAAGTTACTGTACATCTTGGTGCTCCATCAAGATATCGTGAAGCATTAAGCTGGCTTGAAGAACAAATTACTGTTTTGCTCAATCGGCTGCAGGACCATGGTGTCAGCGCCGATGATCATTTTGGCTTATTTTTGAACCGCACGGACTCGACGTTGAATCTTGGATTCATCTCTTTTAGACGGGTGGGTCAGTTAGACGCTCGAGCCATGCTCTATAACGTAAGTCGCGTGTTGCAGAGTAATAGTTTTTTCTTGAGTACGGCACCTCTATACGTTAAACTCAGCCATTTTAAGGAGCCTGGTAAGAGTGCACGTCATTGTGATAAGCTCTCCCCGACTGCCACATACAGTAGTCGAAATAAAGGAATCATTATAATTCAAAATGGTGACGATACACTTTGCCTTGCCCGTGCATTGTTTATCGCCAAAGCTGTGTGTGACGTTAAAAGAGAACCAGGATACATGGTAGTGAACACCGTTAAACAGATCGAAATGGTCGTCATATTAAAAAACTCAAAGCAGAGGAACTATTCCGGGATGACCGTGTGAATCTTGTGAATGGTGATGGGCTCACTGAACTGAAATTATTTCAAGCATATCTCTCCAGATAAAAAATCACCGTATTCAAGGAACGTCGTGGGAGGCAGGTCCTAAATGTGTGGCCTACCACTCCCGAACATTCCTTTAAAGGCTACCTTGATTTATATTTTCAAGACGATAACCAAAACAATTTTGATGTAATAACATCCTTGACAGCCAACTTTACGTGCTCGTACTTTTGCCATGAGTGTCGTGTGCTGTTCAACACAAAGAACGACCACAAATGTGATTCCACGTGGAAAAAGTTCTACGTTAAAGCGGTTTGCAGTGGAGGTCAATTTGTGGTCTGTAAAGACTGGGCGCTGGTTCACAGACCAAACTTTATTGACTCGCTGAACTTTCTCCCGATGTCATTGTCCAAGATGCTCAAAACATTCGGCTTGGACCAGTCTTTAGCCAATGGGACATTCCCCCCATTTTTTCAATCAAAAAGAAAACGCTGGATATAGGGGTCTCTTTCCGTCAAAGGAGGAGTAGAGCATCGGTGATATGTTGGTTGAGGGAAAGGAACAATTTGAGAAGCGGTATGACGCGCTGGTCAAAGAAAATTATGTTTTTTATTTTAGCCATGATTTAGAAATGTATTGCGTGAAAGATGTAGAGAACCTTTGGAAGGCTTGCCTAAAGTTTTGAGACATGCTAATGGAAAAAGAAAATGTGGATCCTTTCAGAAATGCGTGTACGATCGCGGGAGAAGCCATGTTGGTTTACCGCAGAAGTCACCTTAAGAAAAATACCATGGGAATCATCCCTAACATTGGCTACTGGTATGCAAACCAAAAGTCGCACGTCGTTGTACAATGGCTCTGCTGGGAGGCCCATCAACGCTGTGTCTCTAGCCTCTATGCAGGCAACGGCGGTGAGGAATTTGTATTAGGGTGTAGTGTATACGGCATTGTTAAAGCTGGAGATACCCCTACTGTCTTTCAATTCTGGGGCTGTTATTTGCTCGCGTGCCCTCTCTGTTATCCAGACAGGACCACCCCTATAAAAACAGCCGCCACGAGACTTGGCTTGCGTGGAAAAATTTATTAATGCCAGCTACACAGTCGTAAATATGTGGGAGTGTACGTTTAATACGTTGAAACGTACAAACAAGGTCTTGAAACAATTTGTACTCCAGCACGAGGTGTACAGCAAGGAGGCCTTCAGTCCCAGGGACGCATTCTTTCGCGGTCGTACAATTTGTATCAAACTCTTCCACGAAGCAGACTTTTCTTGTGGAAATAATATCAAGTACTTGGATGTGTGTGCATTATTGTCTTACGTTTGCAAGTACAAAAAATATCCCATTGGCCAGCCCAAATTCACTTTGAATTAAATTGTCTGTCTATAGAACAAATAGAAGGCATAGCCTAAGTTACCGTGACGCCTCCATGGTATTTATTCATGCTTGTATCGCTTACATGGTTGCACGGCAAGTTAATGTTCATCTTGTGCAGGAAATGCGGGGAGGAGAAAAACCAAAGTGCATGTCAGCACAACGACCAGAAAGATCAATGCTTGATAGGCGGTTGGTTTATTGACGAGATCTGGAAAGCCGTTTAGAAAGGCTACACCATTGAAGCAGTACACGAGTTTTAGAGTACAATGTATCTGTTTTCGATCGTCAGATACGTTCTGGTGGATTGTTTCATGGGCACTTTGATACTTTTTGAAAATTAAACAAGAAGCCAATGGATGACCAGAGTGGTGTACTCCACAAGCTGAGAAGTTAGCTTTTTATTCAAAATTATGAGGAAAGGGAAGGGGTAAAACTCGATTTCACTTCTGTTTGTAAAAAATCTGGTCTCTGCACTCTGGCTAAACTCTTTTTAAATTCACTATGGTGAAAGTTTGGGCAAAGACCCAATTTACCACACGTAGCCCTTGTCAACAACTATCAGGGCATCCACAAGTACCTGTTGTTTTAGTACATTACCGTGGAAAGTGTCATTGATGTAAATGATGAGGTTATGTTCCTCAATTACAAGGATGCGCGAGATGCGTTGTGCCCTAACCCTAACACGAGTGTGGTGGTGGCATGCTATACGACTGCTATGGCTAGGTTGCACTTATACATCATCCTTGAAAAATTGGGGAACAGCGTTTTGTATCACGATACAGATAGCGTTTTATTCACGGAACAGCCCGGCGATTGGAAACCACAGACCGGAGACGTTAGGTGACCTCACTGACGAACTACAAGATTACGGTCCGGGAAGCTAAATTAGTGCCTTTGTATCTGGGGGCCCCAAGAATTACGCGTACCTAGTTTGTGTTGGTGGTGATCCTGCCAAAACGAAAGCGGTGTTTAAAGTTTGCGGGATCACCATAGACTATGGCAAATGGAACGACGTAAATTTTAACGTTTTGAAAGCGGAAGTCACAGAACAGGCTGCGGAAAGACACATACAGATACCGCACAAAATTGTAAGAAGAGGTCTTGTGATTGTATGTACCGTTTCGCAGAATAAAATTTATGGGCTAGTGCACACCAAATGACGGATATCCGATGAATTTAATACGTTGCCGTTTTATTATCAGAGTCCTTGTAAACGCACTCACCACGGCTAAAATGTGATCATTTAGACGGACTGAATATTAATTTTTTCTTTCATTCTAGACAGTTTCACTGACATACCTTTTTCAAAGATTTGAGATATTTCATATTTTTTCTGCATGAAAACACGCAGATTTTTTATTTATTTTATGCACCCGGGATAGATTTTCTATATATTTTTTATCCACCAGTACATTCCTTCACCCATCTGATTATTTTTAATTAAATAGTGGTTTATATATATAAATAAATATATATAAATAAATTCTAGTCAAATTTGTTTATTTTCTTGTACATATTTTAAATTAAAACCATCTGTCTGTGTATATATATTCAAAAACTATTTGAACTGAACTTTGATATTTAGTAGCGAGGCTACTATTCCCGCTACGACCTCAAGAAATTGATTATTATTTTCTCTTCACCTAAACATGAATAATATACTTCAAGGTGTAAGATATATTCTATAACTAACATTTTTTTGTGAGTAAATATTCCAAGTATATTTTTCATGGTGTGAGCTATATTTCTAAAATTTTTATCTGTGTAAATAAATATTCCAAGCATACATTTTATGATTTGGAAAAAGTTTGTAAAACTTTTATTTGTGTAAATAAATATTCAATGTATACTTTTCAAGGTGTGATCAACTTATATTTGTGTAAATGAATATTATAAAAACTGTTATGTTTGTGTTTTAACGTCAACACCCCCTTCTTCCTATCCTATAAATACAAGTTCATTTAGCTTATAAACTCATTCTAAACATTATGGAGAAGTTAAAACATCAATTTTCGGCTATCATCAGTTGGCCTTCCGGCTGTGGAATGTCATATTTTGTAGCAGACTTCATCCGTCCCTTGGCCACAATGTGTGACGTTAAATTTGATAAAATCATAAGGAATTATGCTTTATGGCAACCGGGATTCGAACAAGACAGGTCAAGACCATGCGTCATATTCTGTAAAGTTTTCTGGAAATTGATGACACCTGTAATGACTCTCTACAGCTGAATATCCTGGACGACCTGATGCGTGAAGCCAATGAAGTGGTCGTCGATCTTTTCACCAAAGGATGCCATCATCAAAATATTAGCGTCATGTACCTTACACAGAATATATTCCACCAGGGCTACGGCCAAAGAGACATTTCCTTAAACGCACACTATATCGTTATTTTTTTTAAATCAGAGATAAAACTTAGATTCAACACGTTACACGTCAAGTCTATCCTGAAAGCCCCGTATTTTACAAGACGCTTACACTGATGCTACAAGTAATCCCCATGAGTATATATTGTTAGATTTAAAGAAAAATACACCCGGATAGTCCAGATATATAACCCACACAAATGTCAGGTGCTGTGTGCACTTACCACGCAAAAGCTATAAAAACACCGACACTTTCTGTTTACAGATCATTTCACAACCACGAGTCCCAAAGTTCTGAAGCAAGCCCCTCTGCTGCGTGCGATGAAGCACATGAACCCGCAGCAACGGGTAGCCTAGCTCAAAACGGCAGACAAGAAACTGATTGACTCTTTTTGCGAGTGTACTCACAACACTTTAAAAGAGAGGGTGCCGTTTAAAAATGCGCAGAAGAAAAGTTACGTGCTCACGAGCGGGTGTTGCGCAAGCTGGTCAAATGGGTAGAGTAATGGAAGAAGAGACGACTACTCGTTCAAAAAGGAGAAGCGTTTCTACCCTTACTTTTAGCCCCATTAATCACCGGTGTCTACGGTTCCTTATTCAACACGTAGATAATGGAACACATGAAAAAGATGTTATTGGTGTCCCCGGAAACATTACAATGTTACGAGCAACACTACCAACAATTTGCATCGGCCACAAATCTTGTGGTCTCCGAGCTGGACAAGGAAATGGGAAAAAAAATCCTTGCTTCAAAACTTGACCACAAGTTTAAATAGACCTTATACTAACAAGTGCTACACCGCTATCTGCACTTTAGTCAACACGCAAAGGGGGCGTAAACCTCTAAGTTTTAAAACGGACAAGGGAACAGTGTTCACGGCACTTCTAGTCCTGAAAATTGTCAATAAAGAAGGCGTGTATTACTACTCTACTCATAATCCGGACGTGAAGGCAATCATCGTGGAACGATTCAATAGAACTCTGAAAGGGCGCATGTGGCGCTACTTTAACAAGTCAAGAAAGAAGCGGTAAATATTTTGAGTAGAAATATCCTTTCTACACCCCCAGTCCTACGAGTGTGCCAGCAGTGAACTCTATCTCTTCCGTCCCACCCAAGCAAACCAGTCTTGAAAGTGGACAATGGCTCCAATACAAACCTGTCTCTTCCCTCACCAATGATTCGCCCATTGAATTTACCGTTACCTTTCAAAGCTAGTTCTATATTGATCTTTCACAGACCATACTCTATCTCAGGGCGTTTATCATGAAACCCGACGGTGGCGCATTCACCGAGGCGGATAAAATCGTCCCCGTCAACAACTGGTTGCATTCGCTATTCACACAGGTGGATGTGTTTTTAAACCAAAAACTAGTCTCACTGCCCAGCAACAAGTATGCTTATAGATCGTACATTGAGACGCTGCTCAATTACAACAGTGTATCCAAAAGAACACATTTGACTTGCGGTCTGTGGTTCGCAGATAACCCCGGGAACTTTAAGGAGGTTAACGCCGGCAACAAAGGGTTTGAGATTCGTCGCAGTATTACTGCAAAAAGTAAGAAGGTAGATCTTTTGGGGTATCTACACGGTGATGTGTTTAACCAAGAAAAATACCTTTGGAACGGTACCGAACTCAGAGTCAAGTTGGTCCGTTCCAGATACGGGTTTAGTCCTATGCCCGTACCTGAAATCCTGCACTTTAAGGTTCACATTGTTGAAGCCGGTCTTCTAGTGCGACGTGTCATAGTAGCACCTTCTATACTGTTGGCTCATGCCAAGGCATTAAACGTCAGTCCTGCAAATTATCCCATCACCCACGTGGTAGTAAAAACACTCACTATTCCTACGGGTGTGCAAGGGAAATCACTGGACAAAGTATTCACCGGACAGTTACCAAACGATGCATCTTGCGATTTGTATCAAACGCTGCGTTCAACGGAGAAACCACCAAGAACCCATTCAACTTCCAAACATATGGCATGAACCATTTCTCCCTGTACGTGGACGGGGAACAAGTGCCGTCGAAACCGTTGCATTCCGATTTTTCAAACGGCAACTATTTCATGTCCTACCAGACACTGTTTTCTGGAACGGGTATCCATTTCAAGAACGAAGCTAGTGACATCCCACGGGAAGTCTTCCCTAAAGGATATCATCTCATGGATTTCGATCTCACAGCTAATCTGTACACCCACATGACATTACATTGGAATTTGACGAGGCATGGTTCTTTGAGCATCGAAGTGAGCTCCACTAGAGCTCTCACCGAAACCGCCAACTGTATCTTTTACGGGGAGTTTGCCAACATCGTCACCATCGACAAGAACAGAAACATCATAACCGATTATAGGAGTTAATCTAAGCGACTTCTCGCCCCTTACGCCCATCATTTAAATCATGGACGTCATTGTAGATTTCCAGAGCTTTTTTGATGACAGCAAAGAGTTTATCGTCAACAACTGATTGTTTTATATGTATGCGGTAAATTACTTCAACATTGTGTATTAAAACCCGCATACGCTATCTAGGAAATCTCCACCGCTGCTAAGAAGCAAGATGATTATATCGTCAACAAACTGCACTGTATTCCCTGGGCTAGCGGTGATGTGAATTACAGCCTGCTTTAATCCCTCATCTCCCGTGCCACAACACGTGCAGAAACCGTCTACGTTAAGGGGACAGAAAAGAGAAAATCTCTAGCCAAATACACGCCTACGCCTGCCGTAGATTTGTACGACAGAGTTTGATCCTCGTTGAAAACACTTAAATTTGGCCGCACCATGTACATGGTGTCTCCATCGTTTGGGGATTTCGAAATTGGATGCTTGAAGATGGACACGCACACCATAAAACGTGCGCTGAAAACAAACCCCTGGTTTCGTACTGTACAGTCGGGTGTTTTCCCTGCTGATCAACTACCCGCACGAATAGTGCGACCTGCCACTCTCGTCATCAACTCGAATCCACACACCAAGCCTGGGACGCATTGGGTCGCCATCTTTATCGACAATAACGGCGTGGGAGAACATTTTGACAGCTATTGTTTTCCACCCCATATAAAGTCAGATCTGGCATCTATACGCGAATACACTTCCCGCACGTCTCATAACATGATACAACTTCAAGGCATAGCCTCAGACGTTTGCGGCCATTACTGTCTCACGCTAAGGTGGTGATTTATTACAACACATTTTTCAATACGCTAGGGTCCTGCTGCCTCTCGAGAGGCTGCGGCCAATCAGCGTGCGCTTATAAAAGGGGTATCCCAACGTTGTGCTGGCCATAATCCCGAAAGTCGTTGAAGCGATCAAACATCATGGAAGGTCAAGACGATTGTACCCGCAAAGCAAAGCCGGCGAAGCCACGTGCCCTCACCAGTATTTTCAACACTTTGTTTCCGCTGGATGAAGTCGACGCCAAGCGAGTCATCGTTGGCATGAGCGTCAAGCACAACTTTACGTCCTATGTCCAGCTAGAAAAATGTGGAGGGAACTTAGCGGTGTTCAACCGTACAGAGTGGCAAGAACTGGGCAGCTACAGGTCGGTCATATCAAAGTTTTTCAGCAACACGCAGCCTCCTCAGAAGATTAGTCTGACTAATCATGAAATCTCTCTGAGACGCATGTGTGGTGACCGTATGGTCGTCATCAGCGAGAAACAAGACGCCGGACTCAAACGGGTCGCCTATCTAGCACCTAGCTGGGCGCGTCTTTGTGAGGTGTGGGACATTATCGACGTCACCATCGACCGAAGTGATATGTGGTTGACACCCGTCGCAAGATATTGCAACGATTTGATTGACACATTGATCGTGGATGTTTGTGACCCACTAACATAATCAGTGGATATCATCGATCTCGAACAGTCAGTGTTGGAAACGCACATCAGAAACCTGGATCTTATCAGTGCTACCGACTATACACGTTAAGTCGTCGGTTTGGACTATTACATGCTGGATTGTGAACTAAATACAATTTTACTAACACATCTAAGAGCCACTGTAGAAAAAGTATGAACGAATATTTGCGGCATTCCTGTAAAAGTGTAAAATAAATATTATGTATGTTTGTGAAACCTATAATGTATAGTAAATATTATGTATGTCTGTGAAACCTTTAATGTTTAGTAAAGATTATGTATATCTGTAAAACCTTTATTATATAATAAATATATATTTTGTAATATCGTGTTTTATTCACGCAAATTCTGTCCATCCCTTAAACGTAGTGTAACCAGATACGAGTCTCGACTTGTCGAGCCAGCAATCTCGCACCAAGCATGAACAGGGTCAATGACCTTTTGTACTAGCTCGTGGTTTCAAGGTCACGGTTTCAAGGTCGTGATCTATTCCTGTCTTGACACGTCAGGCCAACAAACTGGCACCAGCTATAAGTCATTAGGGAAAAACCCATTGCCACATAGAAGACGAACGGAAAAAAAACTACAGAACTAAACCTTTGCGACACTGAAGGATCTCCATAGGACAACAGCTCGTTAACTCCATGATGTCATAGAAATAACCAGAGGGGAAATGGAGTGGAAAGGAGGTCAAACTTGGAGTGGGTGGAGGGTAAAATCACAGCGCTGTACGATGAGTGTTTTGACTGGTCATAGGAACCATTAAAGTCATTTTGACGAGAAATTGAAAGTAGCCATTTTGTTTGTAATATTGATCGATGCTTAGAAAAAAAATTAAACAAAATCGTAAAAGCCGATTTTGATAAAAAAAAAATTTCTCTTTGTGCCCTTCCAAAACTCCCCTTAATTTTAGGGTTAGATGTTCAATTCCAAAAACCCCTCATGCAAGATTATGAAAACCCTAGATACAAAGTTATAGCTCGATCGGTCAAATAGTTTAGGCTGCACTCCGAGGTAATGACAGAAAGACGGAAATTCAAAAACAACTTTTTCTTATTCGAAGGTTCATGAAACGTTGAAATTCATCAAAATCTTGAGTTCAATTTTTTTGACAATCACAATACTTTCTCTACCTATTATTTATATTATTATTAGCACCGCGTCTTAATACCCGTTTGGGTTATACGCACTTACACTAATGTGTAATGGTAGGGTGATTGTGAAATGAAATGGAGGACCTACAGTTTAACGTGTAATCCGAAC
>CABFWB010008854.1:0-15715 GCA_902151455.1 Timema bartmani
GTGATTTTAATTCAACTCCAGCCATGCGTACTGAAGAGATTTTTATTTAATTAACACACCTGGTATAGGTTTACAATACTCCATTAGTGTAAATATCCTTGCAGCCCTGATAGGTAAGAATATAATATTTATTACATGCAACTTAACTATACATTCATTACTGTTACCAGCCGGGGGGTATGGGTCAGCTTTTTTTTTATTATTATTCAAGTCATATGGGTCCGTCGTAACTTTCAAAAACTATTTCTCTTCTAATGTTAGCAATTAAAATGAGAAAACGCTATTTATAGATAATAATTCTCTCAGACCATGATAGAATCTGAAATATAAAAATAAATTAATGTGCTATTAGGTCATTGAAAATCTTTCTTGCAATTAATTATATACAATGTTATGCATGAACTATCAAAATACATATAACTAAACTAAACAACTGATCATATAGGCTTATTTCTAAAATCACAAGCTGAGAACGTATGTTAAACTGTTAAATTGACTTTAATAATTTTCGTAAATACTTCTTTGAGAATTTGAGGCGTGTGATAGTGACAAAAAGATAATGATAAATTCATCAAAGAAGTCTATCTTTCAACATAATTGTATTTATATTTAGTTTAGATATTCCAGAAAGATTCCAAATAAATGCAATGATATCCAGAGAGGCATTGGTCCTGTGCGTCGTAGGGTTAGTATTATGGCATGCAGGGCAGACAGAAAATATTAAAATTAGCATTATATAAATTGGCCAACATATGTAAAAAGTTTTTCTCTATCCTCTCCTAATTTTAAGCTTTCTAATCACTAATTTTGTAAAATTATATGCTAATAATATAGTTTAAAAAAGTTTATCCGTTAAAATATAAATTATTAATATTTTGGGTCTCGTGATCTAAATTGAAAATCCATGCATACGATAATTTATAATATTTGTTGCACTGGGGACATACCAGCGTGCTATCATCACTATCAATATTATATGGAGGGTTTGGGTTCGAGGACCACCCAAGACTTTATAAGGACAGTCTTATAATTGATTCAATAACCAGCCATTGTGGAGCTTTTAGTCATCGCCATACGACTCGCAGTCCAAGTGGAAGTGATGTGCTGTCTATTACACCACGTCTTAATATTCATCCCACATATTGTAGTTACACCACTGGAATAGGAATGGGAAAGTAGAATGTAGAGGAACTGTACCTACATTTGAGTGAAGCGAGAATGTGGAACCATTTGAGGAAATACTGTCCTTAATACACTTATCCAAAATCCAGACAACGACTATCCTGTCATCAGAAAATTAGTATGACTTTGCTTGACGCTTGGTCCACGTGCCTACCTATACATGTTAAATGTTTTAAAGTAATATTAAAGTGGAATTAATAACTACTTTATACTGTTTGTAGTATTATAATCGAATATGCCTTACATAAAAAATTGCCGATATGCTTGAATAAAAAAATTTAAAAATAAATTGTTAATTAAGAACATTATTTATTTAAGCTCTCAAAAAAAGTTATAATTTATTTAAAAAAACTTTTTTTTTGATGTCACGTCTTATTACCCATTCTGTTTACAAGCAAAAAAAAATATATCTAGGGAAATTGAATTATATTCTATTATTTTGGGAAGAGTCAACTTTAACAATAAAATGAACAAATATTTCTTTTAATAATTTTTATTTAGAAACATCATGACTCTATGTCAATTTTAGAAATTAGATGAAGCTTGGACTCATAATAGGAACTTTGTTATTCACTCACCAAGAGGCAATACACTAAATGTGTTTTATTACCACCATTAAACAAGACATTCGTAGGGTACTACGCAATATTGTGTAGATAAATAGATAATCTATTAATCATTTTACTAACATAGTCTAAATTTCACTCCCATTTTTTTGTATTTCTTTTGCTCTAATAAGACTCTGATAAGAATATTCTGCTCTTCTAGATAATTGTGGTTGCACAAGTTTATTCCTATCGTAATTTTCCTTTATTAAAAATATAAAGCAAGATAAGTTTAAAAACCTTAATTTGTGGGTTTGTGGTTTGGGACTTCAACCTCATCTTGGTTTCCCATTGACGGTGGGGTTGGGATTTAAGTCCAGCCTCAATTTACTGAATGTTTGTACACTCTTTGTTCACAAAATATTCCTTTAAATTCCACCTTCCGCATCGTTAGACCATGCCTCACTTTCTATGATATTAAGACGGATAGTAAGATGTGGTGCACAAATATACTTTTAAAATTTTCCTTGGTCTGCAAGACTTAACATGAATTTATTAATGAAAAAGTTGAATAATTTTATTTATTGATGATTGATAGTTAATTCTCAAACAATACAATTTATTTTAAACTTTAGTGCATTAATAACAATGAATATATAATTTTAGATATTTAAGAGCTGATCTTCAAATTTTGAAAACAAAATGTAAATCAAAACATGTGTTCAATAATTTGTTTCGTTTTTAATCAAAACGATTGTATGTTAGTTTAGTAATGTATGCTAATTATTATGACAATTCATTTGATAAACACATTTGCACCAATTTATAGGTGTTCAGTTTGGTTTCTGTGCCAAATTATAATTTTTCAAAATGTTTATAATAATGTATTCTTGTTTAAGAATTTTACTAGAAACATTTTATTAAACACATTAAATATAATATTCTAAATTATGTCTTAATGCTTCACGCTCCTATCCTAATATATGCTTTGGCTTAAGTTGATTTTATAATGTTGCATCTTTATTAGGAGGAGGCTATGATTCGATAAGTGAAGATCTAGACTAGGTATAACTAAATTTTGCTGTCATACACTGTAAATAAATATTTTATAATATATTATTAATAATATGCATGGGAAATTAGGATCTCATACAAGAAACACATATTGTAGGATTTATGCTCTATAGTAGGAAATAATGTAGAATATGTATTCAAATTCACCTTTATTTTAATCATAAAATGTTATTTCTAAATTATTCCGCTACTCACATCGATGGCATGGTCTCTATAGAACGAGCTGCCAGCTATACGAAGATCCGTGCTCAAGTCCCGATCCCTTGTACTAAGGATGTTTTATCCTGAATAGTTTGCCACCCTTCATTAATACAAATATAAATACGTTTACTATAAAGTCTACCTTCCTCATCCCTACCTCAAGAGTGAAACTAGGCGGAAAGTCTCAACTGGCGCTAGGACACAATACACAAAGATGAGCTATATCTTTTCTTATTTTTGAGATAAGTTTGATCAATTTTATTTTAATATTAATAATTTTAAAGACTTTAACACTTCTGATTATTTTACTATGGGCCATTAGAACACATTAATAGTAACAAGTGATTGATATCTTTATTTAATGATACGTATACTATATTATTTTACCTTAGATGACTAAAACTAATTTAGGGTCCTGGAAAACAAGGTGAGTAGGAAGATATTTGGTCCAAAAAGCGATGAGGCTACTGGGGATTGGAGGAGGTTACATATTGAGTTACATATCCTGTACTCTGTACAAGACTTTGTCAGGATAATCAAGTCTCGTAGATTATGGTAGACAGGACATACACTGTGAATGGAAGATTCTGTAACCTTGTCCAGGGTACTGACTAGCAAACCCAATGGGAAAAGACCATCAAGAGGACCTAGTTGCAGATGGAAGGATAACATTTGAATGGATCTGAGAGAGATAGGATATAATGAGGTGGACTGGATAGAGCTAGAAGATAGGAATAGGTGGCGTACATTTTGTAAGTGCAGTAGTGAGTTCACGAATTCATAATGACATAGAGTAAGTAAGCAATACTACCAATTAGGTTAGATACAAATGAAATTAATATTTCTAAAATTTTTATTATTTCCAATTATAATTTCAAAAATTGATTTTTGATTTTAAGCTTAATTTGTAAGCCTATATAACCAAGTGATTTTGAAAATTGGTTATGTACTGCAACACTTTATGTCAATCATTTCCCCTATACACTTAAAAATTTGAACCCCATCGACCATATTGAAATGGAATTTAGAAATAAACTGAGCTTACTGAATTAAGTAACATATAAGTTGACACTAATCATTAAAAAAAATTATATAAATTAAGAGAGGTACCTTTATAAAATGTGAGAAATTTTAAAAGAATAAATTTGAAATAGGATTTATAGCAATACTGTATCTGGGCAAGGGAAAGCCTCAATTTAAATATGATATCTCTATTACTTATATATTTAAACAAATATTTGTATTATAAACATGTTTTAAAATAACATATTATGAATTTTGGATCATATTAACATGGCCAAATTCTCCAAAATACTGTTAAATTAAAATGTAACAATGTTTTCGCTCGAAAGTTAAAGAAAATATTTGATCTTCACATATCCTTCATACTTATAAATGAATATCGTTTAAGTATAATTTATTTTAGATCCATTGCTTTTACCAATCTATGGTTAGGGTCACTTTTTATTCAAGTCATATATGTTTCCACTACCAGCTGTCTAAGCATGTCTTAGCTTCACATGCCTTATAATTTAATTTAAGACTAGGACAGGCACAACATCCAGTCCCCGGCCGTAAATTTATCAATGTGAATGGATAAACCCATATTACATCGAATGATAAAATTTTTGTCTACGCCGGGAATCAAACCTATGCTAACGACTGAGCTAATGTGTAGGATGATATATACGTATATATATGTCACTATTATATATCTTTAGGATATTTTGAATGTGAAAAAGACAAATACTTTGTAATATAATAATCACCACCTATTTCTCTTAAGATTGGTCTAGTTGTAGTTGAGGCATATATAGTTTATAATAGTTTTATTACTGTATGTCTAGAGTGTCCCTAATAGTGATAAGAATAAGCTCACTACTACTACTATTACTATTATTAATAACTAATTGATGGCACTTTTGTAAATGCAAATTTTTCGTGAAGCTAATTTTCATCTCAAATAGTTTCAGAGATATAACCCAAAAACTCAATTGTTATTTAAATTAATGTTAAATTTTTTTATAGTTTATTTTGCCTGTGTATAGTGTTTAGTTTATATATTTTTTAAATATGCTTATGAACATATTGCCAAAATTTAACTCCATCGCTGTACTACATTATTGATGATACAGCCAATATTCTGAGCGTACAGCAATCTTGTATAGATAAAGATTAGTGACAGTTTTTTTTTATGAATTTGTGATTCTAGAGATAGTAAATGTAGTTAAGCAAACTCAAATTCCTTAATTGTGCCAATTGGTCTTCTCCCATATAATGACGCGTCGTTAATGCCACTCTTCTCATAATCTCCACCAACTCAGATCGAAGGACAAATAATTTTTAGAAATAGTTTTGCCCATCTAAGATACTAATTAAAACTTTTTTTTCACCTAACATTGCTACTAAACCAATTTGTTTTGGACAGTTAGAACTATTTGAATCTTTCACTTATCCAAGGTTTATAAATTATTTTCCAGTGACCCACATCGGTGGGCTCACGGAATAAGCATCCAGCTCAACTATTGTGATTAGCAGATGATGTGAAGATTGGGTTTCGAGCTTAGTCTGAGTTTTTTTCCTTAAATGTGTTTGAAGTCGATTACAACACTAATGAGATTCATTCTTCAACCATACTGCATTAGTTTGAAGTGTGAAAAGTCCATATATGCTGTAATGTAGTTGAAAACTAAACTAATAGTGGTTTTTATCAGCAGCACACTAAGGTGTTAGTCAAAACTCTTTTTGAAACATAACATTTGGAAATAATCTTGTTGACTATAAATTCAATCGGCAATTCCTAACATTTTCCTTAGTTTTTCCAAAGTGACTGTACAATATTTTTTCAGTTCCTGGTGATGAAAAATACTAATAAAACTGTATCACTCTGAGAGAAGTAAATCCACCCCCATTAATTCAGACCTATTTATAATTCCTTGTATAATCATACTTTTTCTTAGATTTTTGCTCTTTTTTTGCCTCCCTTCTTTGGGTAAAAAGAGGGGGGTCGCTGCTGGGAAGGGGGTGGTTGTCTAACTTGTCTATTTCCTTACACCCGGGGGTATGAAAAATAATTACGGGGCTCAACTTAAGTCCATCGTTCTTTGTAAAAAAAAACCTTTCCCCCTTCAAACTATCCCCCCTTTCTATTTGACTGGAGGGGGTTATGAGGTAGGGAGAGCAGGCGGGGCAAAAGGTTACAGAGGAAGCAGCAGCAGCAGATGAGACGAAGGAGGCAGCATTGAATAAATGATGGTGACGTATAAGATGTAGTTAAGTATGTACCCGTAATGACCTATCTTGAAAATTGAACGAGTTTTTGTCACCGAGGCAACTTCCATAGAATAATGAAGGAGATGCCATGGACTAAAGAAATATGAATGGGATTTGGGCAACGAAACGACCAGGCTTTAGTCACCTTTTCTCTTTCCTTTTCCACACTTTGATGATTGTTTACAAATTGTTTTCAACTTTGAATAGGAGGCAGGAACTTCTCATCAATATAGGGGTATTTTTCTTGACAAATGTAGGGATATTGTTTGTTAAAAGAAGGGAAATTTTAACACCTTTTAAATCAGGCCATTAGTACCGGTAATTATTATGTTTTATCGATCTCATTAACTATTGCAAATTGTTTTAAATATCAATTATAGATTACATTTTTTATTCCTAAATAATAAGAATGAGGAAAATGTAAATTAATTCCCTTTCACATTGCTATGATATTAATATTTTATGTTTTTAAACTAGAAGTTTGAATAACTATAGTTATTAATCCTCCTTGAGAGGAATATAGAGATACCATGTCATAGGATACAAACATAATACTAAACTAGCTAAATACACTTATTTATAGTAAGAAGTACATTTAAAAAAATAAAAAGTGTTTTCATGAAATATTTACAGTTACCAATATTTAACTTCACCTTTTATTAAAAACTATATAAATCTTATTGAAGTTTAAATTAAAAAAATAATAAACATATTTTGGGAGGAAATGTTCAACTATTGATTAATAGAATTTTCTTGTAAAATAATTATTAACAAACTAATACAAAAATAAATGATGAAATTAGAAAAGCTACTAAATTTTACAAGACTACTCCCTGTAATGTACAATTTTTTTATTTTTAATCTCAAATTTAATTTAAAAATGTGAGTATTCTGAAAAACCCATTATATTAATAATACATTTCTATTAATCTAAAAGGAATGTGAAAACCATCTTATATTATTTCTTAATACAACTATAGAAAATAAAATTCTTTGAAATATTAGATTATGTTCTTAAAAGAAAATTATTTTAGAAGTGCTATTGGTTTATTTTTTCTATCATTTAGATAATTTCACATTAAAATACTTTTATTTTACAGCTAGTTTATAATGTGTGTATTTGTTGCATTAAGTCACCACAAAAGGATATAGTTCTAGTTTACCAAAATTATATGTCTATGGTTGTGTAGTAGAAACAAACTAATTATCTTGGTATAAAATGACAAATACAAATTAATATATCTTACATATTTTAAACATAAATAACGCTAGGTCTCTTTCATGGAATATGAATCAAGGCTTTCATCATTGTAAATGACACATGACTCATGTCACACGCGACTATGTAAAATGATCCTGATCTCAAGAATAAGAAACAATTTAATGTTGACAATACCAAAGTCTAGTAGAAGAAGAATATATTTGAGTGACAGTATATATTTAGACGTTTCTTTCATTTGATGAGGTGTCTGAACTTAAAATACAACGAATAAAGGTGAAATAAAGCAGACCCTAGCAAGAGCAATTAAGGTGGCTGACACGTTTTCTACTTGATAAAAACTGTGTGCAGCTTCATGTGAAATGATCTAGATTGACGTTTATACGCAGTTTTGCTTTAATATTGCTGTCTTTGTCCCAATTCTTACCTTAAAAGTTTTTCTATTTTATGGTTTTAATTCAACTTATTCCTTTTACCTTAGGAAAAGATTAAATCTTTAGGCATATGACATTAATTAAGAAAATAAATTTTGATGAACATATAGGCCTAGATGTATCAATTTAACAATAGTAATATCTTAATTAATATTTATTTTAGTCAAAAAATTATCTATACTACTTAGTATATATTTTTGTATTTCAAGAAATGAATCCTTTTTATATTATTGATGTAGTACTCCTCCAAATTCTATCAGACCATAGGCCTAAGTATATTGAAATAATATTTTATAAAATTAATCAATATATGTATTCATTAAAAGTTATGTTTTAAGAGTACATGGAAGATTCTTGTATATAATATATACACTATATACATACTATATATATATATAAACTATGATAATCTAATATTTATCAATGTCTCTCTATCTCCTTCCATAAACTATATATACATATATATATATATATATATTTATATATATATATATATTTATCTGTACGTAATGTATGTACATACATACACATGTTTATACGTAAATGTGTATAAATACATATAATATATATAATATAGACATGTGTATAGGCCTTTATACGTAGATATAAATATTTACATATATATGATTATATAAATATGTTTATATAAATATGTACATATAAATACATATGTATATGTTTATATGTATATACTTATATAAATATTTATATACATTCACATACACATATATGTTTATATGTATATACTTATATAAATATTTATATACATTCACATACACATATATGTATATAAGTATATAAATGAGTATATGAGTATATATGTATCTATATAAATTTATACAGGTGTATGTATATAAATAATATAAGTAAAGTATATGTATATGAATAAATACTTATATATATACACATACATAGATGTTTATATACATACACATATACATATATGTATATAAGTATATAAATGAGTGTAAAAGTTTATATATATGTATGTATATATATATATATATATGTATATAAGTTTATACATGTATATATATATAAATTTATACAGGTGTATGTATATAAATAATATAATTAAAGTATATGTATATGCATCTATACATACACACTTTATATTTAACCATTGAGGTATTAACATTGAAAATTAAATCAATTAATTAAACTATAGTTTAAGTATAAACATCTATTGCCTTCATTCTAAGCTCAGTTAATTTTATTTTAATCCTTTCATAAACAATGAGGGACCTATTTGGAAAAATATTATACAATGAAGTAGTGTTATTAAGTAACTATATTTCATAAAAATATATTAAAAGTGAATTTGCACTTTTTATAAGGTTTTTATAATTAATATATTTATGAATTTAAACACAATTATTAATGTAATTGATGAAGATAAAATATGAATGGGTCCTGTGATATTTGAAATGTGTTTTTATTATTATTATTATCTACATTATATTTGCATACTATATTTCTAAAACGTGAATATAAAACCTGCCAATTTTTGTTATGCCATGTTTAGATCACTTGGTTCGTAAATTGGTATACGCATAGTATTAAATTCCCTCACGATAAAATTAATATTTATTTATTGACTTTCTATGGCCAATATTAAAGATATGTTTAAAAAAACATTAATTTCATTGTTTTTTCGTACTTAGATTAAAATTAATATTTCTTTGTGGAATAATTTAAATATGATATATTTGTTCCTGTGACTCATACAAATAAGACATGGACAATCAAATTTTTTAAATATCTAAAATGAATGGTGGTCACATAAATTACTAGAATATAGAATCGATCTAAGCTCATAAAAATTTATGCATATCCATATTTAAAACAAATTAAAACCATAATTTATAATGTTTAAAAAGAAGGTGAAAATTTATATCATTAGTTAATTTCAAAACATTTATACCAAATTTGTTATACATGAAAGCATTTTTACAATATCATATTACTCTATACAGATTTTTACTTTCTCTCTATCTTACAGGTAGAGAAAGTATGGTGATCGTCAAAAAATTCAAACTCGAGATTTTTATGAATCTTGACGTTTCATGACTCTCTGAATCCGAGAAAGTGGTTTTTGAATTTCCGTCTGTCTGTCTGTCTGTCTGTCTGTACCTCCAACTAGAGCCTAAACTGCTTTACCGATTGAGCTGAAACTTGATATCTAGGGTTTTCATAGGGTTGCCCCGAGGCGGTTTTGGAATTGGGTATCTACCCTTAAAATTAAGGGTAGTTTACAGAAGGGAAAAAAGAGATAAAGTCGATTTTATCAAAATCGGCTGTAACGATTNCGATTAATATCCAAGACAAAAAGGATTTTGTGATTTAGATTAATGTGAAAAATAAATATATAATTTAACAAAAAATTATATTATTTGTTGTTTAGGCATTATTATTGTCAGATAATTACTCGATATCACAGATTATTCTTTCAGTCATTTTATGCTTCTGTTTATGTATCAGATATATTTGAATTCGTTTAACTACCAAGCTAACAGCAAATTGTTGTTTGGTAAGCTACGGCTCTTACTATAGGGTAATTTTTTTCAATTTAATTAAATACTTGTTTTTTAGATCGTAAATTGAAACTATTTATTTTGTTTTTCATGGCAACAATGGTTCCCTGTAATAGAGCCACTGTTAGCGTGTTTGCATTTTTGTCTTAAATTAAGGTATGCTTTCACTCTTTTTATTCCTGCACATTAGAATATTTCTTTGACAAACAAAAATAAGCAAATTATCCTATACAACTCTCATTTGATCTTAGATCTATATAGATAAAGTTTGGTTTATATTCACGCTTAGTGCTTAGCTAATGTTAAAAAATGTATAGCATACAGTGCAATATTTATTATTAAAATATAATGATTTATATTTAAATAAATTTATTGTTTTTAAATTATCTAAATCTTTTTGAATTAAATTTAAATAAATATGCTTACCCCTTTTGCTCTACTAAATAAAGTCTTTAAAAATAACTTCACTTAAGGGTTCACTCAAAAACCCACTTTAAATAAATCGTTCCTCTTGAAACTTAAAATTGACTTAATTGAAGGGGCCCCTGTACTATTAAATCAAACTTGACTTTCATTTGATTATGATTTAATGAAAATATATAATATAACCCTAAGGTCTCTGTACAGTCGAATTTTTGTGGCGTGAGGAGTTGCAGCTATAACCGTGATTAACAAATATAATAGCTTATTTATTTAATCCATTATCTAATTAAGTTAATTTTTTGATTATTAGGTTATCTTTAAAAATATATTTGATTAGCAGCACTTAATGTACTGGAGGATTAGAAGGTAGTAGTTCTTAATGATCAACTTATTTTTTGGGAGCTATTGGATGTCGATTAAATTACTTTTTTTAGTAAATATGTGCTCAGTACTAAAAAATATAGTCCATCCTTTATAGCTAACTCAACACACTTGGCTTTTAGACTACACTTTATAAACATAGAATTTGGTATTCATGATAAAATTTAAGATATTGAGTACCGGGGAAATTAACATCGTAACTGTAATTGTAGAGTATATAGTATGTAAGTATATCTACAGTAGAACCACAGCCATCCGCATAAGTTAGTACCTAGGCTAGTCCGTATAGTTTAAAATCTGGATGATTGACCTTATAGAGAAAAAAGAAGTTTTCACACTAAAAGATGTGCCCCACTCTTTTACGACCGATAATGGGCGAGAAGCATCCCAGTAAATGAGACGTTACAGAACCACCTTCCCCTCCCCGCTTGTCTTTTGAATTGATACACTCTGCAAACTTCCTCCCACATTGTCGACTTCCTCGCTTTGTGTTTCATTTCTTGTACGAATTGAGTTTCTTAGCACGATAAGAATAATTTTTCTCACTTCATACAATATCTAAATTCAACGAAAACAGCTGCTGTGATAAGAAACGAAAGAACCTTTCGTCCAGATAGCTGGTGTCATAATAATAGGGGGTCTACTGTATTTGGTTTGGTCAAAGCATTACCAAATAGAAGTTATAAACATAACTAACCAGCCACGGCACCAAGCGCGTGAACTCTCTTTGGTAATAAATATCAATTCCAATACAACCAGGTGAAAACACGCATATATTTTTCTTTCTGGAACATACTATAATGGATGTTACTATTCATAGCTTGTTAGATTATGGATTGTTGATTACAAAGATGTTGGGTTTTGAATCCCATCAATAGAAAGATGTAACCATTTTAAAGGTGCCATTAGATACTTACACTGTAGAGAACGCCCTTTTCTTATTGCTATAAACAAAAATATTAATTGTTTGCCTTTTTAAATCTATAAATATAATACGGCTAGCTCAAACAAAAAATATATAAATAATAGAAATTAATTGCTTATCAAAGTCAGCGTGCTTGACTCAGGAGGTGGAGACCCTTGTGAATTTGTTTTATGGCTTATAGCCTATGAGTCCAGGGCCCGGTTTTTTATGAGCTAGAAATGATTAACAAAAGACATAAAATGACCTAAAATTTCTAAAAAAATTACCTCGAATTTACCAAAAAATTACCTATAATTTTTACAAAAAACTCTAAATAAATGCACGACTTTATCAAACAAGCGCTTTACAAATGGAAACTTTTGAAAAATCTTTAACAAGTACAGACTCGTATTCTGCTAACTACAACATTTATTTACGATACCTAGTTGTAAAAAATGCTATCCCTTTCCAAAGCAACTTTTTCCAGCTTAGTTAATAATAAAACTTATCACCGCATCTTACTACCCGTTCGGGTTATATCCTTAAGTACTAGCTACGCCAATGGGTTAGGAATTGGGAAGGCTTAATATATGAGAAGTGAGCCCGCATTTGCGTGGAGGGGGGAAGTGGGAAACCATTTAGGAAAACCCACCCCAGTTCACCCGAGCGAGATTCAAGCCTTGATCTCCCCGTCCACGGCAGTCTAGATCCACACGATCCTGAAGCGTTAACTAACTACGCCACTGAGATGGGTCTCAGATTAGTTAGTGTCTCACTAGGAATGTTTATTTTCCAAATATACAAGCAAAGATGGTAGAAAGATTATTGTTTACATTATCTTATAGTTCGGACAACTGTGTGATTTAAAAAAAAAAAAGATTAAATGTTTCTGCATTAAATAAAATACCAACAGTATTAAAAATATACTTATTCAACATAAATGCCTAAAACCTATTTAAAATTCCTAAAAATGCCTCGAAAATACCTTTAAATAATCCAAAAACTACCAGAAAATTGCCTATAAACAACGTTTCCACAACCAGGGTGTCATGAACATTAATTTATCTATGTACTGTACTGTACATATGAGCATTGTCTGTGATATACCAAAATAAATATAGGATTTATTCAAAATCCAGGCTTTTCTTATGACATTATTTCTAGCATAATTAGTAGGGTGGAAGGAGTTCTAGGCCACGTCCTTATAACTAATCGGTTCATACGCATACATTAATTTTGCTAATAGAATAAGGATGAGGAAGCTAGATTTTTAGAGGAAATGTACTTGGTTTCCGTGGAGGCAAAGTGGAAAACCATTTAGGAAAAAGTGCTGGACACCGATGATAGTTTTGGGACGGATCTTAAAAATAAAAAATATTCAACACATCACTTAGTATGTAATAGCACAAATTAAGTTCAATAAACATACATTTATTTAAATACCATATCATGACACACTGGCAGAAAATACAATTATATGTGTTATATAGCGCCTAGAAATTAGGTGGACACGTGGACGAAATGTAAATCTCGTACTATAGTCCACTTGTGACGGGATAGTCAGGGTGTTAATCCCGCCCGTGTGCACTGAATGTTTTTGTTTAAATGGTTTCCCACTATCCCTCCACACTAATCCAACGTATGCCTTCTAAATGTATATTAATTAACATAACCCACTAGTGTGATTAAATTTGAATAACACAGCCATGTTGTTAGTCAATGCAGATACATATTCATATAAAGGATAGCTAATGAACAGCAGACCCAATTTTACAATAAACCAGTGTACAATAAAGATATACAAATTTTTACTAGATTGAATTCTTATTTTTCTTCTACTATTTGATTATATGTGGAGTAAAGCAAATTATAATATTTGTACCCGAATTTGCGCTAGTGTTGATACATTCATTCCATATTCAACCTTCTGCAAATTACATTTTCATTATTGGAAATATGCTAATTGCCCGGATGGACATTAGACAACGAAAAAATAAATTATTTTAAATATATATTATTTTTGCACCTTGGCATACTACCCGGCCAGTATTTACTCACTTTAATAGTGCGTGGAGGAGAATTTTAGATCAAATGTATTCTCAATTTCGTGGAGGGAGAGTAAGAAGCCCTTTAGTAAAAAAAATACCCTTAGCACGTAGTCTAGGATTCTAATGCCAGTTACCAACATCTACATTGCCAGAAAAGCAAACTAAATAATTTACTAGCTATTTGGCAAGCGTATTACTACCCGTTAGGGTTATACGCTTACATTATATTAGGCTAATGATTATAGATACTAGGAAGGTAATATTTGGAGGGAGTGTACCCAAAATTGCGTGGAGAGAGGATGGAAATCATTTTGAAAAAACCTCCCTCAGTACACCCGACCGAGGTTCTAACCCCGATCTCCCTTTCATCGGCACTCTAGTCTAATGCGAGGGTAGCACCTTATACCAAGTGACCACCGAAGCGGGCCTTGACAAATTGTTCAGGCAAGGCGGGCTTTCTTATCTTTCTTTCCAGGACCTGTGACCTTAGTGAAACTTATATTCTTATTTGAAGATAGTGCCTGAGTGTTGAAGGCGATGGTGAGGGGTATTTGTTTGGGTTAAAGAACTAGATAAATTTTAATTTAAACGCCCGCACCGATCGCAGTTTCTCAGTCATATCAATTATGGTAGGTACTTGCAAATATATCATAAGCGAGGGGGAAGATAGAATAAGTGTACACTACGAGATGGTGATAAAGCTATATCAGCTACTCAAGAACCAAGAGTCAAAAATCAAACAGCTAAATGTTCAAAGCTTATCGACAATAAATTTGTAATACATTTAAAATCTTAACATAGTAAAATTAAAAGTTAGTAAATAAAAACAAACTGCTACTAAAAAATGTAATTCTTATGTGTAACATTAAATATTTAATATTTTGGAAAGTATTCAGGTGATCGCCTCAAAATATTTACACAATGAAATATAATAAGCTGTGATAGTATTTTACATTGTTTTTATCTTACCTTTAATGTGGGTCCCACGCCTAAGCGTTCCATTTACAGAATAAAAAAAACTTTTTCTCGTCTAGCTACGACTGTGTCATGACTTTCTTTTCTCGAGACTAATGGGCTTTCAGTTTCTTGCTATGATCACGTGGAGTTGTAATGGTAAAAAAAACCTTTTCTCATACCTTTTTAGAGGTGGTAGTGTAGTTATTATTATTAGGTGTTCTGTCTTACGACAGGTCCATTCCTTTTGTCAGTGAAACTTAGACCTCCAATGCACCCTGTCCTTTGCCTCATCCTTAAGCTCCCAGAATTTTCTTCTTTCCTTCAAGTCTTCTAGTATTTGAATCCTCCTTCTTCCTAAGCTCCTCTTTCCCTCAACCTTTCCTACTGTGACGTCGTGCAGAAGAAAATTCATCCCAAGGATGTATCCGATGTAGAGTATAATGCAAAATTAAAAATATAAATGTTACCCAAGCTCTAGAAATAGAGGGGCACAAATACAAATAATGGAATGCAAAGTTCTCGACAGATAAGTTAAATGCA
>CABFWB010008855.1:0-15708 GCA_902151455.1 Timema bartmani
CAATTCCTAATCCATTAGCGTAATTAGTACTTAAGCGTATAACCCGAACGGGTAGTAAGACGCGCTGCTATATATAATAATTAATAATTGTTGTACTATCCATACCATAAAGCCTTTCCAAGTCAAAGATGGCTGCGTTATCTAATGACTCACGATCATTCGACCACTTAATTGTAGCTGACGATTTTCCACACGTCCTTCACAGCCTCTGCCTTAAAATATGAGTGAAGAATGACCCTGGGCACAGGGGGACTCCTGGATAGCTCAGTGGTTAGAGCATTGGCGTATTGAGTAAAAGGTTCCGGGTTTGATTCCCACGCCATTTTTCAATTTAAAGGATAAAACTTTCCTTACAATACTAAAAATTATAATGTTTTTTAAAAACTATTTTTTTTTTACTGAAGCCCTTTCTACAGAGAACTACTGGATTATTAGCCCTCGCATTTAAGGTGTCAGACATGCTATGCACTAGAGTTGCATTTTGGCGGGAAGAAACTTAAAAAATATATATATATATACAAACATATTTTTCTGCTGTCAACGTTGATAACATTTCACCATTATTAGTCTAATTTCATAGTTATTCATAATATATATCAAGAGTGACAGTTTCATATAATATGACTTGACGTATGAATACGTGAAAGTAAACCTAGAAACTTTTATAGCTGTCAGATAAAGTTCTTCCTTTTAAAATTGAACTTTACCTATAGAAACACTATGACTTGAATAAAATATGAAGTAATTATGACATAAAACAATGTTAATCAAGTGAGTCGAAATTATTTATAGTAAATAAACACTTCGTAACACTTTAAAATGTTATTCATAACAGAAGCCATGATGTAGCAAACTAATTGTAACTATGGGATTAAGGTATATTAAGGTATATTAAGGTATATTAAGGTATATTAAGAAAAATGCAGCATCATCTCCTTCATTGAACCCAATCTGTAAAGATAATTATGTACACTCCGTTCGCTATAAAAAAAATATAACAAGATTATGTTACTTTTTTCCCAGAATGGTGTAATATAGCTGCTACCTTGCCAGGATTTTACGTAATACCAAAGAAAATTTACCCACTTTTACGATTTTATGATATCTTTAATTATTTTACGATTTTTTCTACAAAGTATCTTGGTATCAGCTATTTAAGATTTATTTATTTTTGCTTTGGCTCTCAATATTAGCCACACCCTCTAGAGAATGTTCATGCAGAAAATATATGTTTATTTTTATTTTATTTATTTATATTTGAAGTGTAGCATGTAAAAGAAACCTGAAAGGTATGTTAAAATACCTTTACCGGTAAAATTGGTAAGCCTTTTCACTCACGCACTCTCTCTCTCTCTCATAAATTCTCATGTGCTGACATAATCGGTTCAGAAAGTGCAAGTTAAATACCTCAAATACATGAGAAAAGAATCATTAGTTGAGTATTTTACGTGTACTTTCTGAACCGACTGATTATATTAGTACAAGAGTATTTCTATGAGTGAGAGTGAAAGAGCCTACCAATTTTGCCGGAAAAGGTATTTTCACATACCTTGCATGGTTCTCTTATATCCCACAATTGACATGGGACCAATGGCTTTACTTCCACTCCAAAGGAAGTTTTGCTACGGATACTTTTCGCTAAAAAAAATTTAGACACTGACTGGGCTAGAACCGATAAACATCGGGCCGTGAGGCAAGAACCATATCTCTAGATCACCTAGGTGAACTAGACGTTTACTATAATCATAATTACTTGAAAATTTCTGTACTAAGGAAATTAAATATCTTTTTGGGTTTGTGGTTTTTTTATTTTAATCACTTTTGATAGATATTAACAATACCTATAAAATAACAATAATAAGTGAAAAGTTATCATTTTTGGATGCAAAAAAGTTTGTATTTTCTAAAAGATCCTTTATGAATATTGGATTTTAGACCCAACTGGGATTCGAACCCTGATCTTCCAGTCGCATATCGTATTGTATCGGACCGGTACCTAATATTTTAATTTTTTGGCACACACCTTTTCGTATCAGATAGAATCATCTCATTTCTATATTATTTTCTACAAAGACGGGTAAAAACTTTCACAGTAATACTTTCCTAGCCGATGCGATAGTTCATACTTTTAGAATTAATTGTTAGTATTAGTCTCTAGAATAAAAACACGGACTAAATTAACTTGATGACTTCATTGACTGGCACAAAGCCGGATCAATAAATTCTGGGGCTGGGGGCCACTTGCAAAATGTGTGGTCCCATGACATTTTTTTATTATTAAATTTTTAATGAGGATTTACAATTTGTAAACAACCCTCCCTCCAACCTTAATTTTTTTTTTTCCTTTCGGTGTAAACAGACCTATCAACAACCACATTAATAATTTTTACTATTAGGAATAAGACCTTTAAATTAATGTCTTGTAATTTATCTTGTACCGCTTGTATAACTCTCAGTATCCACCCCTTCTCCCCCCATTAGACATTTTTGATGTTTGTAGGTAACTCTAGAAAAGGCCAGTGTTTTACAGTTTTTATAGCAAAACTTTTTTTAGCCAAAATAAACCAAATATTTGTCCAGTACAAACGTAGAGTTTAATTTTCTTCACGTAATGATATCAACAGTTGTTGAATATCTGACAAGGGCATAGTGGCATTAGATGGGAAACTTTTTAAATGAAGAGAAAAAGTTGTCATTACATTTCAGGACACCCTTGACAGATATTCAACAACTGTTGATATCACCATGTGAAGAAAATTAAACTCTTTGTTTCTATTGAAGAAATGGTTCATTTATTTTGGCCAAAAAAGTATATTTTGCTATAAAAACTGCAAAAATAGGGGCCGTTTCTCGCGTACCCTCCCCTCCCAACTTATGGTTTTAGCCTGAATGGTAATATTAGAGAAATATTACACAATGAGACAAAAATCACTCCTCAATAATCTGATCTATTTTATGATTGCTGCCAAGCGCTCATTGAAACTTTGTTAACCGTCTTAGAAAATAAATATATCCTGATTCCAGTTAAATTCCTTGGGTGGGGGGAGGGGGAGGCAGTGTTCAGTCATGCTCATTGTAATGAAAAAGATAATATACTTTTATCTTTGTTACACGTTTGAAGAACTATTTTATAAAAACTGTAATTTCTATCATTTTAATTTATATAAATGTAATAACAAAATGTGCGTGGTTTGCTAAGGGCCCCTTCAAGTGTGGGGCCTGGGGTTAGGGCCACCGTGCCTCTCCCCTCCTCTTTCATTTTTTATCACCACGTCTTAATATCTGTTCGGGTTATTCGCATATATGATAATTACTCTAATGGGGTGGGGATTAGAAAGGAATTATTTTAGAGGTAATCTACCCGCATTTGCGTGGTAGTAGTGCGGCAAACCATTTAGGAAAAACCACCCTAAGTTGAACCAACCGGGACTCGAACCCCAATCTATCCGTTATCATCAGGCCAGTCTAATACGATAGTGACGCCTTAGACAAGTGGTTCCTAACCTGGGGAGGCATAAATCATTTCCAGGGGGTGACGTGGAACTATTAGGAAATAACGTTAAAAATAAGTTAATAATAATTGAAGACATTATTTATTTAAATCCCTTTTCCAAAAAAAGATAAGAACTGATAAAAACCTAACAGTCCACAACCATCGCACTAATTTCCATTAGTTTTATTTGTACCACTATGCTGGCAGTGCTACATTAGTTGTTGTTTAAAATAAAGAAGGTTTTTATTACGTTCACAAAAAAAATTGTGATAGGGTGGGGACGTGGGAATGTTATGATCTATCATGGGGAGCATCAGCTCAAAAAGTTCGGGAACCCTTGCCTTAGACCATTCGGCCATTTAAGTGAGTCTCGTCTCTTCTTAATCCGGCCCTGGGGCTGACAGTTTCATCAGAGGTTGATAAGTAATATCAACCTTTATATAACTTAATTTTTACAATCAAGTCACGCTATCGTTACGGAGCTCACTTATAGCTTCACGCTCACTTATCGGCATCAAGCCAATCTTACATAATGGTTCGACAGCATAGCTTGTCCGCTACCAAGAATCTCAAACAAATTCCAACGAACCACTTGCTTGAGTACGCTCTTTGTTGGTACAAAATAGACACTTTCCTAGCTCGTCGCTTCGACGATAAGGTGTTTGTTCTTTAATACACCTCGTGACTGGTCTACGGGATAGTTTTAAGGGCTAGTGGCTTGGAAGTTAGATTTAGAGAACATTATACTCGAATTTGCTTGGAAGGCGAATTTAAAAACGTATAGTAAAACATTATATCCGGCCTGGATTAGAGCCTAGACATTCCCGTCACCGGCAAATCAGAGACTAGATGAGTTTGACATTTTGTCCGCATAGCAACTATTGCCAGTGACACATATTTTGTCAAACGCGACAGTTACAGAATCTGTTTGTCTTATGAATATAGGCCTATGAAACTATATTATACATTTCAAAACCATTTGACAATAATCAATTTTATTATTTTGAGAATAATTATATCTAGTAGCTCTTTGATCTGTTAGCTCTATTTATTTCTTAGTCTTACTAAAAACGACCAATTTGTGCATGAATTTCAGAAATGAAGGGTACAGGGGGAAAGATGGAGAGTCACACTACACACATTTTGCAGAATAGCAACTTTTATATCTCAAAACCCGTAATAACCTCGGAAAATCCTCTTTTTTTAATTTAATAATTATGACAGAGACCTCCTTTAGCAATAATTTAAAGTACATTAAAAAGGTATCATGATTTGTTTAACAGATTGAAGCACTAACTAAATTTTGAGTTAAAATTGGACTTTTCACTCTTTTTTTCCTGCATCCTTCAAATATAATATGGGTTTACCCTTTAACATTGATAAATTGATGGTCGGGGAATGGATGTTGTGCCTGTCCTAGTCTTAAGTTAGATTATAAGGCATATGAAGCTCAGGCCTAGCAGGCTGATAGTGGAAAATATATAGCTTGAATAAAAAACTGACAGAGGCAATAGGCTCGAAACAGTAATGTAGGTAACTACCCTTCAAATATAATTAGCTTGACAACCTACCTTTGCTCAATGACGATCTGATCGAAAAATAAAAGTGTCCCCTCTTTTAGGTCTGGTTCCAAGTCTTCACTGTATCGAAGTATCGTCGCCGTCACTTGACATTACCGATTCAGAAGAAGAAAATGTGCGACCCTTGTACGACCACTCGCGAGATACCACCACTTTGCCCCTTTGCGCCGAACTGAGCCCGGGGAGTATATACTCTGTACTCGCAGCGACAGACACGAGACTGTGATTGAGAGGAAGGAGGAGTCGAGGGACACGCCGGACAGCTTGGAGATTCCTTGCCAGTCTCCGGCACGGATAGCTTTCTCCATGGCGGCCTCCCACGCTACTAGTCCGGGAGAGCAGAGAACACCTCAAGTGTACCGAAAACTGCATCGGAGAGGTCACCTTAGAAGTAAAACACTAAAACTTATAATGTATAGTGAAATGCAGCATATCAATTTTCAACAAGTGTACTAATACATGTTTTAAATAATATTTAGCACCGCGTCTTACTACCCGTTCGGTGTATACACTTAAGTACTAGTTACGTTTATTGGTTAGGAATTGGGAAGCTTGAATTTAGAGGAGGTGAACTCGCATTTGCGTGGAGGGAGAGTGGAAAACCATTTAGGAAAAACCACCCCCAGTTCACCCGACTGAGATTCGAGCCTCGATCTCCCCATCCTCGGCAGTCTAGCTCAACATGAAACCAGCGCGTTAGCTAACTACGCCACCGAGGTGAGCTACATGTTTTAAAGAATGGAATATTATTATTATTAGCACCGCGTCTTACCCGTTCGGGTTATACGCATAAGAATGGAATAAATCATGCAAAAAAAACACATAATTTTTTTCTTGTGCTAATGCTCCTTGAAAATATTGTTTATAAGGGCGTCGCAAGGAAAATCTGACATGTGAAGGGAGGGTGGTCCCAAAAATGTGGGAGACCCTGTCTTAGGGGGTATATTTATAAGTCTCGTACATAACAAAACAATAATAATTAATTAAGGTTGGAGTGTAAGGAACGCAAGCTATGGGCAGTATTTTTGCAGATTTTTTTAATCATTTTTATCTTTCAAATGAAATGAAATACTTCTTCAGTAGGAACATAAGAGTTTAATTTTATTCACATGGTGATATCAACAGTTGTTGAATATCTATCAAGTGTATCCTGGAATTTAATGATATCTATTTCTCTTCATTTACAAAGTTTCTCGTCTAATGCCACTATGCTCATGACAGATATTCAACAACTGTTGATACCACCGTGCGAAGAAAATTACACTTTCTGTTTCTGTTGGAGCAATATTTTTTTATTTTAGCTAAAAGAATGTTTTGCTATAAAAACTAACCCGCCTCGGTGGCGTAGTTGGCTAACGCGCTAGTCGTGTTGAGCTCGACTGTCAAGGACGGGGAGATCGAGGTTTGAATCTCGGTCGG
Organism: Timema bartmani; assembly: GCA_902151455.1. Classification (NCBI taxonomy): domain Eukaryota; kingdom Metazoa; phylum Arthropoda; class Insecta; order Phasmatodea; family Timematidae; genus Timema; species Timema bartmani. The sequence continues at coordinate 6,493 of CABFWB010008855.1, forward strand.
GTGAACTGGAGTGGTTTTTCTTAAATGGTTTTCCACTCTCCCTCCACGCAAATACGGGTTCACTTCCTATAAATTCAACCTTCCCAATTCCTAATTCATTAGCGTAATTAGTACTTAAGCGTATAACCCGAACGGGTAGTAAGATGCGGTGCTAAATATTATTATTATTATGCTATAAAAACTACAAAAAAATACCTTTCCTTTCGTCTCCTATATTCCCACCTTGAGTGATCGGTGTGTGAAGTTTTAATTTTATATCATATTGAGAAATTTTAGAAAAACTTTGGACAAACACACCACATTATTTACATTATAGGTGACACTACCAACTTCAGCTTTTTTTTAAGTTTAGATTATTCAGAAAATCTTATAACACAATCTATTGTGTAATTCTTACTATAAATAATGGACTGATGGAGTGTACAAATAATCTGCCTGTGGTAATTAGATCCCAAGAAAGCCAGACATTTTAGGTGGGGAAAAAAAAGCTGTAAAATTAATAAAACAAGGTCATAACCTTGAACTTCCCGTCCCTGCATATCGTAGATATTTTGTATTCATTTGCATTTCTCTTCAAACACGTCCTTAATTAGTTATTCGTTTTGTAAATATTACAAATTAGTCTCACAGGGTGATTCAAAAGTAACATCACACATTTTAACGTTGATATTTTTTACTTTCCATCGCGTTATACTAACCGACAGGGCGACAGTTCAATTTTAAAAATAAAGAGGCCTATCTGTCTGCTTTCACGTTTTTATACATCAAGTCATTTTATCTGCAGCTATCAATTTTGATAAATATTATCAATACCTATAAATTAACACGAATAATGCAGTAGAATATTATCAATGTTGATCACGAAAAAATATGTTTATATTTTCTAAAAGGCCCTTGGTATAAAAAGTGTACTGTAGCCACGCAGTTGTGGGCAAGCGCGTTGAGACGTTTAGGTTCCAGGTGATAAGAAGTCCTTCCAGAGAGTAGCTCGAGCCTCGATTAGGATGGATTTTAATATTCACATGAATTGAAACGGTGGTGGTAAGAGGGAATCGATCACAGGCGTTAATAACCCAAAGCCAAGTGCCTGAAAAAAATCCCACAGATTTATATTTTAAAGTAAAAATACTAAAATAACTTGTATCCAGGAGAAAAATCACCTAATTCAATGTTTTTGTTTAGCGCCACGTCTTAATACCCGGTTGGGTTGTACGCTTAAGTACTAATTATCCTAATGAGTTAGGAATTGGGAAGTTTGAATTTAGAGGAAGTGAACCCACCTTTGCGTGGAGGAATTGTGGAAACCATTTGGAGAAAACCACCCACAGTTCACCCGACCAGGATTCGAACCTCGATCTCCCCGTCCTCGGCAGCCTAGCTATCACGAAACTAGCGCGTTAGCCAACAACGCCACCGAGGCGGGTCGCGTTTGAAGTAAAGCCCCAAGACTTTTTTAGAGACCTCAACAACCACTTTTGTTTTTATTATATTGAAAACACTGGGCTGCCTCGGTAAACGAGAAGTCGCCACGTAGACTTTAAGTTCTAACACACTATTTAATTATAGGATGTGTTATTTCAAAATATAGTTCACACCTAAATAAAGTAGTAAGATTCCACAGGGCTGTTTTTCCTTAATATCCGCGTAGTCTGAATTTTATTAATAGAAATAAGTGTGTGTTAATGGAACATTAGCTCATTTCAACAACTTTTTTTTAAGCATATGTGGAGAGCTTTGAGACATGTATCGATGAAAAAGGGCTCTAGTCTTAGCCTTAATCTAACAAATACAGTAATTATTGATAGACTCACAACAGAAAATTTTAATTTTGAGAAATAATAGCGAGCTTTCCTCTTTATCTTGAAATAATAAGTTTCGTAGTTTTCTTTCCCCTCTTTCTTATCGTCATGATATATTGTGGTTGTAGGTGAGGGTCGAAGTGGAGTATAAGCTTAGAGAGATTAGAGAAGTAGTTCCAGAAAACGACACTGACTATTGCATTTTAAACCGTGTGGCCTGACAGTGATTGATAATTTCTCGTTGACCGAAGCAGCCGCTTTAATAACGTCCATTCATTCGTCGATTAACGTAGGCTTTAAAGAAATAAACCGAAGAACCACAAAATAAATTAATCCAAAACGTAGTTTAATTATATAAAAAGCGAAACAAAATAAATTACCAATGAATATATTTCAATTAATAAGATAATCTTATTCAATTGACTTTGTGAATTATTTATTTTTATTGGAGAGGTTGACGTGTAGGATAATTTATAAATTCTCCATGATATCCTTCCTTACACGACTTACACACTAAGTTAACATAGGGCAGTTTGGCTAATATTACAACCTTAAATATTTACTAATTGAATAACATGAGGAACCCATTTACAGATAGAAAAATATCCTTGACACAGCTAAGAATCTAACCAGGGTCCTTTAGAATTTTGGTTGAAACTCTACTAACAAATTAAGTCACAAGGACGCGGACTTGTTTTAAGTAAGCAAATAACTAAACTTTTGTCAAGTATTATTTTTGGGATGTGTTTAATGTTCTAAAAATACAATTTGTTGAATCGTTTGTGAAAAAAACTAAGCATAAAGTTATTTACGTAATTCCTACAGAAGAAAAAAACTAGTAAAGTATTTACGTGCCATCTTTTTTATAGTGGCTGACTTGGAGTTGCGGTTGTTTCCTTTGCTAGGAAATGAGCATTTACCTTACCTGAAGGTCGAGCAATCCTCAATTTATCCTTCACACTTAATAACCACTGGGAACATTTGGTATCTTTGTTGTTTTTTACTATTTGTTTTATGTTATTGTGACGTCAACTGCGATACGCCCAACATCTATCTTAACCTTTAAGGTAGTTTCGGTAATTCCTATCCTGTTGCACATTCTTTTTATTCATCACGTGAAATGTCTTGTTGGATTAAAGATAAGTGTTGTTTTATTATTTATTGAATTCTGTTGCATAACACTATCCAAATCAAACGAAAGTAAATAGATGTAGATACTTCATAACGAATGAGCTATTTTATAGTTGTAAAGAATAAATACCAATAGCTACTGGGTGCACCCTTGCACATTCCCTTCTCCCTGGGTTCTCCCCGGTGACGTCATCCCCCTTATCACTCTTCCTGAGATCATTGACCCTAAATTACAATTTCCTTCCCTTGTCTACGATGTCATCAGAATGTTGCAAACCTGCCCATTTTATATTTTACCCCATTTTATGTTTGCCCCATTTGATTTTTGCCCCATTTCTTACTCCCCCCATTTAATTTTCACCCCATTTGGTTTTTGCCCCGTTTAACTTTTTATCCCATTTGATATTCACCGCATTTGATTTTGGTCCCAGCTTATTTCTTACCTTAATTAATATTCGTCTCATTTGACTTTTTAGACTCCATTTTATTTTGGCTTAGCTTGACTTTTCACCCCATTTAAGGATTCCTGAGAGAATTGTCAGTTAAAACGTGATATTAACTCCTGGGATCTTCTTTCATTTGACCCTGAGTCACTCGTTTCAGAACTGCTTCCCTAACCGAGAAGACTTAACTTGTGACTCAGTCAAGATTTAAACCAACGTCATCCAGACTCAGATAAACTGCAAAGAACGGAATTTGGACTGTACTGTGCTTATGAGGGGCATAAGTTAGTGTTGATAAAGAACTATTAATTAGCTTAAAGTGTAAAAAGTGACCCTGTTGTATTGATGTGGTAGCCAAACTTTTATTAAGGTATTTTTGTGTTTAAATTTGTGCTGCAAACATATCATAATACAAAGAGACAAAAGAAACAATGGAAAACTGCATAGGGCAAACTTAGTTTAGTTTTTTTTATGTAAATATAACATTTATATTCTATTATTTCAATTCAAAAATGACACCTGAGCATGGGAATCAAGACCGGGACCTTCGATTTCGTACGCCAATGCACTGACCACTGAGCTATCCAGGAGTCATCTCGTGCCCAGGGCCATTATTCACCCATATCTTAAGGCAGAGTCTGTGATGGACTTGCGTAAATTAAATATGAGTGAATAATGATCCTAAGCATGGGAAGACTCCTGGATAGCTCATTGGTAAGAGTATTAACATACTAAGTCAAAGATACCGGGTTCGGTTCCCATGTCCAGGTATCATTTTTCAATTTAAAGAATATGATATTCGTATGCGGCTATAACCGTACTTAACAACTACAATAGCATAAATATTTAATCCAGAATTTATATCACAGTTTGTTATTTCAGAAAATATAAATTTTGCAATATAAATGTGGGCATTTGAGCTCATTTTATTGACGAATGCACTGTGAATGCTATTAAATAATGCACTAAGTGGGAAAAGGGCACAACTTAAAGGAATTATTCTGAAGAGTAATGTTAGGGATAGGTAAAATGCTACGTGAACATTTACAGAGTCATGTAGACAAGGTACACTAAAGTTGCTACCGTCCTGCCTAAATTGGAGCTATTCCAGGCCGGATAACGGAAAAGGCAGATAGTACGGAATCCAAGTGAAATAATTTTCAGTGTGGGTTTGCCTAATGTAAATACACCTCACACACACCTCCCTTGACGCAGCTTTTGTTTCCAGCCAAATAAAAACAATGCTGCTATCTACACCTCCCTTGACGCAGCTTTTGTTTCCAGCCAAATAAAAACAATGCTGCTATCTACACCTCCCTTGACACAGCTTCTGTTCCCAGCCAAACCAAAACAGTGCTGCTATATACACCGACCAAGAAGTATTGTATTATTCGCCAACCACATGCATAGCGGTTATGCTTTACTGTCTCCAATGCAACAGTTGTAAGGCGTTTGCGATCGATTTTTTTTTATTAATTACTAGTGGATATGTACCAGATTGTTTATTTTAAAACGCACTCGTTGACACCGAGAACCGGGTCGGGTAATCGCGACTCTATTGTATTTGCACATTAAATATGTAACAAAATACTTTATTATGTAAACTTTCACTAAGGTAATAGAATTGGGATTGTATAAAGTGACTAACTGAATAACCTATTGTTTTCTTACTACTATAGCTAGATTTCAATAGTATTTTGTCTAAAATAGTTTTTTTCATATGATAGATGAATATTAGGCATTAAAAAATGTGATAACATTTTAGTGATGAGAATNATAACCTATTGTTTTCTTACTACTATAGCTAGATTTCAATAGTATTTTGTCTAAAATAGTTTTTTTCATATGATAGATGAATATTAGGCATTAAAAAATGTGATAACATTTTAGTGATGAGAATTAACTTATCGTAAACTTACGAAAGCTTCATAGTAGGTAATTAATGTGCGATGTAAGGTAACGGGCTTGTCCGTACTGTCACAGCTTTGACGAAAAAACCTTTTTGGACAAAATTATTAAAATTTCACTTCAGTAGATGCGTTTAGTTTAATTTTCTGAATAACAACGTCATGCTTTGACTGCACATAGGCTTATACATTACTCATTCAGCTGGGGTGTTAGGAGGAAAATATATCCAGAATCTAGCAGGCGCTGTCAGTAAAATATGAATAACAACTTCATAGACCTACTTTGATTGCACCTAGGTTTACACAGCTTTGACGAAAAAACCTTTTGGACAAAATTATTAAAATTTCACTTCAGTAGATGCGTTTAGTTTAATTTTCTGAATAACAACGCCATGCTTTGACTGCACATAGGCTTATACATTACTCATTCAGCTGGGGTGTTAGGAGGAAAATATATCCAGAATTTAGCAGGTGCCATTAGTAAAATATGAATATATGAATAACAACTTCATAGGCCTACTTTGATTGCACCTAGGTTTATACACTACTCATTCAGCTGGGATGTTAGGAGGGGTATATATCTAGAATCTAGCAGGCGCTGTCAGTAAAATATGAATAACAACTTCATAGACCTACTTTGATTGCACCTAGGTTTATACACTAACTCATTCAGCTGGGATGTTAGGAGGGGTATATATCCAGAATCTAGCAGGTGCTGTCAGTAAAATATGAATAACAACTTCATAAACCTACTTTGATTGCACCTATGTTTATACACTACTCATTCAGCTGGGGTGTTAGGAGGGGTATATATCTAGAATCTGGCAGGCGCTGTCAGTAAAATATGAATAACAACTTCAAAGGCCTAACTTTGACTGCAACCAGGTTTATACACTACTCATTCAATACACTACTCATTCAGCTGGGATGTTAAGAGGGATATATATTCAGAATCTAGCAGGCGCTGTTAATAAAATATTAATAACAACTATGATATATATATTACGCCTTGAAAGCAACTATACTTTTATTTTGTACACTCAATAGGGATGTTAAGTATAACATATATTTTTTAACTGAATAGGTGTTATTAGTATTATGTTATTGATATTGATTCAGACCTTATAACAATGTTTCTAATCAGCGAGTGATCGTGGATACTTTTTATTTTTAGTGATTTTAGCCACAAAGTCAAAGAGTTTAAATCTATTCTATATAAACTACTCACTCTAAGGATTCATCCAATAATTTATACATGTGGTGTTTTAAAAATAATAGTTAAGAACCTTATGATATTGTAGTACTCATTAAAATTAGTAAACCTAGGTCCGTCAGTAAACCAAATCATACAGGAATATATTTTTGTCTTTCGGTAATAATAAAAAATAATAAAAATTTAAATTTTATTTGGAGTTACATGGAACAAATTTATTACCTTATCACAACAAAAGGTGTTCCACAAGTTTTCCTTCCATTTCCACACAAATTTCAGTATTGGGCTCTTTGAAAAATCCCTAGCATCATACAGAATTGCCTGACAACAGTTAACAACGCACTGTTGTAAGTCTGATGGTTCATTTAATGGAGACAAATGAACTAAATTCAATGACGCATTAAATATTTAAGCTATTATATTTAATGATTACGGTTAAAGTCACATTTAAATATTATATTATTTAAATTTTAAAATGACATATGGGCACGGTAATCAAACCCATGGCCTTTGGCTTAAAACGCCATTGCTTTAATCACTGAGATGTCCAGGAATCGTTCCATGCCCAGGGTCATTCTTTACTCATATTTTAAAAGCAGAGTCTGTGATGAACGTGCTTAAATCAACGGCTACAAATATGTGATCAGATAACGCAGCCGTCTTCAACTCAATAAGCTAATTGATCACACATAATATGTATTCGACGATTTTTGCACGTTCATCACAGATTCTTTTTTAAAATATGAGTGAAGAATGACCCTGGGATCGAGACGATTCCTTGATATCTCAGTGGTTAGAACCATTGGTGTATGAAGCCAAAGGTCCAAAGTCCTATTCCTATGTCCAGGTGTTATTTTTCAACTTTTATTAGTACAAGATAAAATATATTGAAAACAATAAAACATGTTCCAATTAATTTTAGTGCATAAACTTATGTAGATACCCATAATAGAATATTTTTACAGCATAAAAAATAGCAAAAGGTATTCGTGCTTCAATTAAGTTTCGAGAATATTTCATATATTCACTTCGAGTACGTTTCGAATTGAAAATGTGTGTGAGGGAGGGGGTGGGGGTAGACGTTTTTTCCGCGAGGTTTTGAAAGTTAATTTACCATACCATTGTTGATATGATGTTTTAAAACACTTATTTATAGCCTTAACGCCTACGACTATACACTACCCTCCTAGCAGTTTTGTTGAGCGGTACATCTAGCAGACTAATGGCAGGCGTTGTAAGTGAAATACCGTTGCCACGAAACCAGTTGGCGCAACACGAGTAGTTGATCCATAAATCTCTCCCGGTCCACGATGAACTCGTTGGGCATTACATTCCACAGCTTCTGGGCCGCGAATATGCTCCAACAGGTTAGTTTACCAAGTGGAGAAATATATTTCACAAGAACAGTTAGACCGTTCCACTCAGATTTTTAGGTATGACGGAAATTATTATTATTTTTTTTTAGTTAAAAGTAATGGTTTATTACCCTACACGTAGCCTGCTTTCTGGTTATTTATTAACGCTTATAAGCGGAGGATAGCGAGTTTAAGTCCGATTTTCATGGAAAGGTCCTTATCTGACAACTCGAAAAGCTACTGGATCTACTTTCATGTATTTATATGTCAAAGTTATGTGATCTGCAGCTGTCCCTTTTGATAGATATTATCAATACCTATAAAATATCACAAATAACGTGGTAAAATGTTATAAATGTTGACCGCAAAAAATATGTTTTTATTTTATAAAAGGTACTTCCCAATAAAAATTGAACTCTATATACTAAATAGCAACCATTAACTTCCTGACCTCGTTTGGCATCACCTGACTCGATTCAAAATATAACAAATATTCGAGGTTTTATCAGTCACAAACCCCCAATCAATGACCAAGTGATTAAAGACTTCAGTTTGCCTTTGTCTATTTTGCCGGTGATGCAAACAAAACTCAAGGATTCGAATCCCTTTTGGATGCACCCAAGTGTTTTTTTTTCTCTAAACTGTCTACCACTATCCCTCTATACAAATTCGGGTGCACGTCCTTTGAATACTATCTTCCTCATCCCTACTTCAGTAGTGTAAATATGCAAGTATCCCGGATAAAGTGCATGGAACTACCTTTTAATTTGTATTGACCCACTTCGGTGGCCGCACGAACTATGGCGCTACTCTTGCAGTAGATTAGACCGCCGATGACGGGGTGATGAGGTTCTAATATTGGCTAGAAATACTGAGGGGAGGGGGAGTTTCTCTTAAATGGTTTTACACTATCCCTCCACGCAAATGCGATTACACTTCCTTTAAATATAGCCCTCCTAATCCCTAAAACCATTCTCGTAATTAGTACATAAGTGAATAACCCAAACGGGTATCAAAACGCGATACTAAAAAAACTGTATTACCTATTTCTAAATTATAAAAAAAAACTTTTTTTTTAATCCAAGTAGGGTCCAATCTTCAAATGTTTGGAAGAGCTATCTGTGATCTGTCATTACGGGGCTTTCCATCTTCATCCAAACGAATGTGGTATATTTAATAGTTCTTCTCATCGCTTGGTTAGCACCTGGATTAGGTAGTTATTACAGCTCGAAAAAGATGCAGTTTTCTGTATTTTACCTTTTATGAGAAATTGTTACTGCGCGGAACTAATAGTGACATCTAAATGACCGTCTTAAACAGTAACCACCGGTGGAGCTAACGAGATCTAAACCTCGCTAGGAAATGATA
>CABFWB010008856.1:0-15704 GCA_902151455.1 Timema bartmani
GTGCTACTAAAACTGGTCCTCCGGAACTAAATTTAATTTTATATCATTTTAATTTTAATAAGCAGATAGCTCAAACAGTAGCATCTCGGAAACTCACCCTAATGTGGATGTAGATAGTGTCAAGTTTTATGAATGAACTTGCATAAGATGCATGTTTACTAAACAAGGATGAATCGAATATTATAGGTACAGTTGTACTCTACTGTAGTATTGTATGATACAGTAATATACGTACAGTACAATATATTACATGTTAATACAATGGTGGACATGCATATGTGTAATATACAGAAATGCAGTACTGTACTGTACATATAATATTGTATTGATTCAAATAACACATTACTGAATTAGAAAACTAACAAACACAGCACTTGTAAAAACACCACAGCACGAATGTTCCACTCGCGTTACACAAACAAACTGAAAGGTAATACAGTTGAGTGACCTTGGATTGTGATGACTGGCGCCAGCAATTATGTGCACGTGCGCGTGTAGAGTTACACGGAATGTCGAGTTTCTGAAACTCTGCTATAGTTACATTATTAATTTTGGTATGACCAGCCAATTTGATTGACTAGAATACTGAAACTTTGGCTCTTATCACAAAGCTAGCCAGGAATGTTCAGCGCAACTGATATTTCATAAGGTTTTTCAAGCACAATTTTAACTTACACATTACATTTATTCAAAACTTGTTAAAAAAATATGGCAGATCTTTTAGCTAATACACAAATTTGATTTGTTGTCCTTTATGTTTCAATATTCCTAAAATATCGAATGATTATTAATTTCAGTACAGCTACACACAATTTTTTAAATAATTAAGACCTATACTAGTAGTCCTGTGGTATAAAGCTGTCCATCTCTTGTTTTAAATCTGTTTACACCGGGCGTTTGATGGCTAGAAAAGCTACTAGATCTACTTCCACGTATTCATACAATATGTTATATGACCTGAAGCTATAAAATATAAAATAACATTAATAAATAATGTTATCAATGTGGGTTGTAGATATAGCCTTCTTAAAACAAAGTAATCTATGAATAGGTCACACTAGATTAAACATTTTTTAAGTTTCAGTGCTGCCATTTTTATAAGCATAGCGTAGTTTAAGAATATTTCCTTTCTAGTAGGCAGTACCCTTAATTATCCTAACTCAACTATAGGCCAGAGAAACTATCCCCACTTTGTGAGGTGAAATAATAACATTTTAACGTGATAAATTCACTGGTTTCTACTGACAATCGAACCTAAGACATTTGGATCCATAATAAGACTCACTATAGATTGATCTCAGGCACCAAATGAAGGAGAGCGAATTAATCCTTATTTAGAATTATTGATGCTCTCTAAATGGCCGATGCTTACAGAAGATTATTTCCAAACGTTATCAAACAAAAAGAGAAAATGTACTTGGTTAAATATAGTATGTGTTCCTTTCATTGTCAACAGACATATTAAAGGCTAAATAATTTCAATTTAACCGTAACTTCAAGTGCACTGAGTTGTATTTGTGACACACAACTAAATATAATAAATTAATACACATTGTAAAATAATATGCCATAGCTCCTAGGCTATGGGAAACCGGACAAAGGTAAGAATCCCTCTAGATGGTTTACCCCTCTCTCCTTAATTGAAATATAATTCTGCCTTCCTCAAACTTACCCCATTATTGTAATTGAATGTGGATAAACAGGAAAAACAGCAAATGTGCTGCAATAAGAAAACGGCGATGTCACCGCATCTAATTACCCGTTTGGGTTGAACACACATGATTAATGAAGAAGGCGAAAATGAGAAGAAGTGTACAATACCTGCATTTATGTGGAGGTAGGAGTGGAAAACCAGCCTAAGTACAACCTACCCGGAAGAGAAACCTAATCTCTCAACCATCGGAAGTCTGGTATTTTTTATTAGATTTACATAATAACTCAATAATATTATGATGATAATTTATTTTCTTGGTGCATATTCAAAGTTCCAGCTCTCTAGCTTTATTACCCTCTTCATCCTATTTACCTAGTTAATTCAGTGTAAGTTGTACTAATACTATAACGCTGACCATATTCACCCTCCTCATCCTATTTACCTAGTTAATTCAGTGTAAGTTGTACTAATACTATAATGCTGACCATACTCACCCTCCTCATCCTATTTACCTAGTTAATTCAGTGTAAGTTGTACTAATACTATAATGCTGACCATATTCACCCTCCTCATCCTACTTACCTAGTTAATCCAGTGTAAGTTGTACTAATACTATAATGCTGACCATACTCACCCTCTTCATCTTGTCCTAGATTTTCACTATAAGTTGGGAATAGGGATGAGAAAAGAGTTTATCTGAGGTTTAAAGTGAATACTATGGCATGGATTTGTTTAGCTTACCCTTGTAGCTTTATTAACATTTATAATGTCCGCTTATTATAGTAACCAAGCCTCCTACCCATTTGAAATATCTGATAAACGTTTGTTATCTGGTCCTCCGGTAGTATGAGGAGAACTATGGTCAAGAGAGAGAGAATTGGATCCCTTGGTGGTGTTCCTCAACCTAGATAATCCATGTGAGCCACCTTTTACTCACAGGAACCTTCCCTTTGTGGCGACTGCATTTTCAAAGCACCCATAAAGGTTGTCTTTCAGATTCCCTCCATCCTCTTCCTGTGCTGCAATGACCTGGGCAGGTCTAGTCTTTCTTCCACCCATAGCTCCCGAGTCCCACCTGTTTTTCCTTTTTGGACAGTTTAGTGGTAGCAACATTTTAATATATGCGCCCCTTTGTGATATTCCACACCAGAGTTTAGAGTTCACCTCTTCAGAACAGCAGTTAATTGTTTACCTGGACAGCTTTCGTGATCTTGATACCATGTCGTAATTTCTCCGGTCGCGTTAAATATGATTATATCCTCCCCCCTTCAAATAGGAGCAGGATCGCAATGCTTCTTGAAACACAAGGGAAGGATAACACCAAGGCGTTGTCCGAGCGAGGTTATATTTGGTGGATGATGAGTCTGAGGGCGAAGGAGCCAGATCTTGCTCTTATTTGTGCTGTTGGTTGGGCGTTATGAGCTTACTAAACTATCCAAAGGAGAGTACATTGAACAATATCTCAATACAGGTTGAGACGTGCAACCGTAGGAGCGTTTCTCATTATATTTTCATTGAACTTGCCAACTGTTCCCAAACTTTATGTCGTTGACCACATGTGTCAGGTTTGGGATTGTCAGAGTCCCTTGACGTGAAGTGTGCCAACTGCACATAGTCCCTAAAATCAGTCCATACATGTAATTTTACCCTCCCAATTGGCCAACAAGGGGATTTGTTCTTAGTAGGTCCTCCAAATTAAGAGTGATAATTTAATGATAAATAGATGATAAAATAATGTGGATAAATGTTTGAAGGAACAACAAACCATTGTTATTTGTAGAATTTGTGATCACTGTCAAGACCGTAGCCGAGGGGGAGAGGGAAGGGTCTTCAAACCCCCCATTGAAAGCTGACAAAAATAAGCCTGCATTCCTGTGTGTCAGGTTATCTACTAGACCACCCCTCTAGTACAATAAAGTGGCAGAGAATACATTTTGATTTTGTACAAAACAATAATATCGATTGTTTGATTACTGCAGACAACCATTCAAAATGGAGATAAATTTTCATAGTGATTTTAATGGAAATAAGTAAAACAATTGAAAAGTTGAGAACACGTTTTAAAGCATATAGGTTACCAGTAACTGTGGTAACTGATGGGTTCCACAATTTGTAAGTTCCGAGTTCAACAAGTTTTTATTCAAAATGGAATTAAACAAGTACTCACCCCCTATATCATCCTGTTTCAACTGAGTTAGCTGAGCGAGCAGTTCAAACTACAAAAATGGTTTAGTTCAGCAGATGGAAGACAATTTAAAAATTAGGCAGAGGACAAAGCAAAACACTTATATACATTCTTGTTTGTGTACTGAACACTCCACACGCAACTACACGAAACACTCCACACACAACTATAGGACAAACACCTTTGTTATAAACCCTGTACAAGATTATTATTTTGAAAACCTCATCTGGCAGAGAATATGAATGAGAAAATTGAAAAGGATAAGAAGCCGGCAGACAAACAACATGGAAGCCAACAGGTCCAGTTTGAATGTTATAATTCTAGCAAAAAGTGTCAAGAGGAGAAGAGCTAAAAATGGCTACCTGGGGAAATAGTCAAGATTTGAAGCCCAGCAACATATCTTGTGAACATAAAAGGTCAGAAGAGATTTGTCCACACAGATCACCCGAGAGTAAATAAGGCAAAAGAAAATTTTCCAGAGTCGACTACCTCAATGTTCAAAAATAAGGTAATTAGAGCATAAGATGATGGACAGGCAGAGAATCCAAGAAACCCAAATGATGGAAGTTTACGGAGATCCAAACAAATAACCAAGCAAGTAGACGAGAACACTGCTGAAGGTCATCAGCAGAACCCACCAGTAGAAGGTAAAAAATGAGAGTAAGATAGTAGTGCAACACCAACACTTCAAGAGGACTTTCCTGGAAAAGATCTGCAGGTCCAAGAGGATTATCAAGATACCAAAAATACTTGATCTATGAGGGTTAATAAAATAAATGAGATTTATTTTTGGCTAAGAAACTTGTTAATTTGGTATTTTTTTAAAATTTTGGGTGCGTTGTTATAGTGTATATATATACCTTAGGAGAATACCATGGTAAAGGAATAATGATTAGAACATTTAGTTCATGTAAGAGTTAATGTAATTAGTCTATGATTAAATATGTTCTGTTAGACAGGATACAACAATTAGTAGCTAGCTACAAAATATTCTAGTTTCCCTTTGAGCATTTTGTTAACAAAGGAAGTATTAATACTAGTTATATGAACAGCAGACCTTGCTCCCTCCATGTTATTGTCATTACTACAGTCTCAAGATTTATCGTAGAAATATGTTATTTCTCCTGGGATTTTAAGTTTATATTTTTACCTGGTAATAAAATAAGACAGAAAACAAATGAATAAGGTATATATAGAAACATGCAAAAGGTGAGGTTAGTTTTTGGGGAAAAGTGGTGTTATTTTTTTCAAAAAGCAATGGTATTTTAAGATGAAAGCGATATTATTTATGTCACTACAAGTCAAATTAGTATTTATTAAAAAGAAAAATAGGGCTTAAGTCCAGATAACGATAGCACACTTCCGGATAAACTTTTTTAACCTCTTTAATGAAAACATTGCCATTGTGGCCGGATTATTTTCCTTAAGTTTCGTTCTATTTTGTCAGTCAGAACATTGCTGTACGTCGCAAGAAATGTCAACTTTAGCACAAGGTAACTAAACTGCCTCCTCACATGTCTTTAGCCAATATTATGACAAGTCCTCCTCCTTTTTGGCCATATTCAACAGAGTGATTAACTATGCCTGGCATTTGGTACTTCCCAACATTTTAAATTCCCTCCTCTTTGTGTTTTTCTGATTTGATGCGTTTCATATAGAAATACCTGTGGTCCCATGGTAGAGTAACGTTACAGAACTCGCAAAAACAGTCTACATTTTTCATTCATATTGTGTATTTAACTATTTATTAACATATTCGGAGAAAAAATAAATATGAATATCAACAAAAAATTTCACGCTTAGTAATGTCAAACTTGATATCTTAATAACATTACCTTCTAACAAAGAATCGATCTATTGAAATCTGAATGTAAGTATTGAAATGTGTAAAAGTAGAGATCGTGATTTTTAATGTTAACCTAAAAAAACACCTAAATATGTGGGAAAATACTCATATGTCCGGTGTTTCTGTTTTATACCTTTAAAATCCACAAAAACCTGTACTATACATAGTGCTATCATGTTGAAAATTATATTGAATGACATGGTATTTGCCAAACTACAAAGAAACTGTGTTTATTTTAAAAAAAAACTTAAATTCGTGTTATATGTGAGAAAAGAGTAAAATTTGCATGATAGCAAATGTGAATGTTGCATTTTCTGAGGTATATATAATAAGTTTATGCAGTTTAAGATTTCAGTCATGCAAAATATCTCAAAAATTAACATGTACACCCTAGTTACCTTATTGATTGCTAAGAGTTGTAAATTCAAATCCCTTGAGATCAGCCACTAAATGAAAATCCTTTTTAGCGGCTGCCAAATCTAAACAACCAAACAGACTAAATGAATTTTGAGTAGCTGTCATACAGAAATGGACAACCAGATAGAAAAATCATGTACAATGTATATGCATTGTTCATAGAATATCTCAACTTAATTTCATTAAAATTAGTCAAGCATGTGACAGTTACCGGAAACAAACATTGGGATGGATAGAGCGACAGACATACGAATTGCCAAATGGTCAAGTTAAAACATGCTCACTATACTCAATCAGTAAAACTAGTCAATTAACAATGATATAGTATTTCGAATAAAACAATCAAAGTTCAATCAAATTCAAAATTCTGGCATTTATCTGTGAATGACAATTATTGCACACTTCCCTGATATAAAATATTGGATATCTTCATACCCTACAAATAAAATCCTGAATGCTATCCAACAAGATTACATTAAATTTGTACCAAAACTACTCAGCCTGAGATACCGTTTAAATATGGATTGATTCAGTTACCTTTTTAAATGAAATGTTATATTTAATTATAAGAGAGTAAAACTATGTTTAGTGATTCAATTGAATATGAGATTTTAGGTTGGATAAATCTAGGAGAAAATCATGTTCTTCAAATGAACAATTAAATTTATTTAATTAGTTAAAAGCATTTTTTTTTCTGAATTAATAATATTGAATGTATAAAACCAATATTCTTAGGTTATAAAATTATTCAAAGGCATTGAGGAATATTCTCACAATATTCTTGATTCCATACAATCTTTCCCCACATGAATACTTTCAGTTGTCCAACACTATGCATATGTATCATAAAACTCTTTCCTTTGTCCTCCAAACATATTTCTCTTGGCAGGAACATTTTAAAATGAGCAAACAATTATTTATGTTTTGTTTTACATCACAACACTTCCCCTAAGTCATATTGGCGAAAGTACTTGGTCACAAGACATATGAAGAAATTCAGCTGATCCACTGTGTTTTCATCTGCAGGATCCTGAAACAAAACAAACTGTTAGTTACACAAAACCTACAATAAAAATGATTCTGTGTTACAGTTTTCTTTTTGTTTCCCCTAATTATATTTTTATATTTACTCCTTTTGGTACGGTATTCCATTGTGCAGGTCCTACTTCCTTCTGAGGAGTTCCTTTAGCATGAACATAGGTCGAGGAATTTCACTACAAGGGTTGGTTTTATTTTCTGTATGAATTCTTGTCCTGTAGCAACAATGTAAATCGTTAAATGTTTCTCTTTGCATTGTGCAATCAATATTGTGTTGACTCTACTATTTATAGATATGTAAACAAGTC
Organism: Timema bartmani; assembly: GCA_902151455.1. NCBI lineage: Eukaryota > Metazoa > Arthropoda > Insecta > Phasmatodea > Timematidae > Timema > Timema bartmani. Next base: position 7,449 of record CABFWB010008856.1, read on the forward strand.
AGTGAACAAGTCTACCATTTTATTTTCTACAACATGAAATAAAAGTTTTGTATTCCAATATGTGTGTTAGCTTTAAGATTATAAAACAGGGCCTAGTTGAAATTTAATTTGCTATCATTACTAATGCAGTTAACATAGTTACAATATTAACATCTTGAGACGGCTGTGTTTAGATTTGTACCCTCTTTGGCAAGAAGACTTAGGCCCAATCTTACAATGTCACATTATTTTATTCGTTAGGGCTTAACATAAGGTTAAGTGATAACGAACACTACCTTTGATTTTAAAATGTTCGGTTAGCACTAATTTCATGTAAAAGTGAATGTAAAGTTAATGTGAGGTCTACCTTCCGATTATCAAACATAACGTCCACATTAATAACGTTAAACATTCTGCCATATTGTTTTCAAAGTGATTGTTATTATTAAAGTGAGGTTACATTTATTCGTCCATGAAATGGCAATATGTCGTAACCCACAAATTTGGCAAAATTTAGATTTTATTATTTTTAGACTTGTGAGTAACCCACAAGTCTAAAAACAATAAAATCTCAATTTTGCCAAATTTGTGGGTTACGACATATTGTCGTTTCATGGACGAATATTATGAAATGGGTGATTTATTGTATAGTTATGACGACTTTGAAAATGAGTTACAAGTTCTAAGGAACCCAAAACTTTGAAGACCAAAGAGATACTTGGAACAAAAGAATTTCCAGGAATTTTATGAGGAAGATATTTTTTTTTACATTTTCGTCTAAACAAAAATAAAGTGTTAGAAATTCTTGAAGTGAATGTGAAACATTTCCTATTCTTTGCTAAAATTTTAAACTTCATTCGCGTTTATGATTTTCAACAAACATTTTATCAAAAAAATAAATACGATAAAAATAGCAAATAACCTTACACACACATTATAAATTGGACTTGCTTTGATTGATTTGTGTTCATAACAGTTCCATAGATGTTGTAACGACTTGCTTATCTCCTCTATGGTCAAATTAAGCCAATCAAAAGCTTTGAAACAAATCTAGTGCTTCAAGAAAGTTAACGATAAGAACTAATGGAAAGCACCAGCCTATTTTTAAGTTTACAGAGCACATAAAAATAGTATTGTAAAACACAAAGCCAAGTTTAACCAACGGTTAGACTTTATGAACAGTTAAGTTAAGAGGACTTTGACGAGATATTTTAAGATTGGCCCTTAATGCTTCATTGTTAAGACTAAAGACACCTAAGTAAGGTAGACTGAAAACCAGCTGTTGAAGTCACAGATTATGAAACGAGTACACAATCAGTGTCAATGGTTTGATATAAAATATTCCATAAACATTCAGGTTCACAATAGTTTATTCTTTGAAAATGTACTACCCTAATTAGCTGTGTGTAGATACAGATGTTCATATTGAATCTTTTGATTAAATACGAGATTCACAGTGAACTACTTAGATCATGTTTACAAACATGTTAACTGTTTCAGTGACAGAAAAAATACAAGAGACCAATGGCTGCTGGTGATGTAAAGACCGGAGTGTTCACAAAATCAAAATTGTAACAAAGAATATTTTGCAAATAGATACATATTTAGTTTGATTAAATCAAGACAATACCAATATAAAAAATATGGGCCCATATAAAGTTTAATTAAATCAACATAGCACATGCATATTACTTAAGTACACAAATAGTAACTGTTGAGATCTACTTAACCACAAAACTACACCATAGTTAGCCAGACAAGGCAAGCTCACCAATCTTCAGATTAAACGAAGAGTGCACACATTTACCTGACCTGTCAGTGACAATAATGACATTTACCTGACCTGTCATTGACAATAATGACATTCTTATGGAAGTGTTAATTTTCATACTTTTAATTTTTTTTTCACTTATATTATACAATCTGAAGATCACTGCATTGTCTATGTATTTAACGGTTCACAAAACAGCACGCAAGGTAAACAATACAAAGAAATGAATGAATTACAGCCACATAGTTAGGCATATTTTTTAGTAAATGTTAACTTAGAATTTGCGTTTGTAATCACATTTTTTGATTTGCAAACCTTTTCAATTAAATTTGGTTGGGCTTTTAATTATTGTATACATAAATATCTAATCATGCTGTTCCCATATAGGGTAGGCAAGAAACTGTGCATATAGCTTAAAAAATAACTACTCCATACTTAATCCATCCTCACTAACTTTCTCCACACTTCCTTATCCTTGCATACTCCCTTCGCTTCAACAACAACCATGCACAGAGTCAAGCATGCTCTTTTAGTCTTAAAACTCCTAATATTTCTCTTTTTCACACAATCGTCAACAACATTAAACCATTTCTTATATGGCCTACCCCTTCCTTTTGATCCATTCACTCTACCTTCATATATTTGATTCATCATTCGATCCAGACTCATACTTTCAACATGCCCAAACCAACGTAAGATGCTTGTTTCACATTAACCTATTAGATTTCCTTTCAAACTGCACCTATTTATTACTGTCACTGTCCTTATTATACGATCCTGATAAACTAATGTATCACTCTTTAGAATATATTGCATCTTATCCATTTTTAAAGAACCATCACAAACCAAAAACTATCATGTTATGTCTATTTACACTTTCAATAAGTTAATATGCATATTATAATATAAATAACTATATCATATAGATGACGACACAAGGTTTAAACAAAGTATCTTTACATATTTTTAAAAAACATCACTCCTTAATTATCAATCAAAAGAAAGACTGCTAATTAAAATGATAAGTTCAAACTGCTTGGTTACTCTCAAGTGAATAGTGACTAGACTCATGAGGGTCACAAACGTCCCAGTTTGTTTGGATCAGTTCGAACGGCTCGACTCTCAAGGGCTGTGATAAAGAGGAGCTAGTCAAAACACTAAAAATGACCAGAGTAACGGATGTGTACATTCCTCAGGTTAAATCTCCATGAGAGTTATGTAATTCTGTCATGCCCATGCGCATTAGCACTTCAACTGTAACAAGTACTTCCCCAAACTACAAACAAGGCCTTATCTCTTCGCGCTTACATATGACACAGTTGCTAACATTAAACCAGAAGAGCGCTAATCACAAAAGGCAAACGTGATTGTTTAGGGTAGTTAATTAACATATACATTTAGATAGACAAATATATTATGTAAAACTAAAATAGTGTTTAAGTGTAATCAAAATATTGGATAGTCTTGTGTACATGTGCTCACATACACGAGCCTCCACTGCAAGAGACCCACCTTAACGTTACGACAGGAGCATGGCTGTCAGTGATGTGGGCTTAGAGAGACCCACCTTAACGTTACGACAGGAGCATGGCTGTCAGTGATGTGGGCTTAGAGAGACCCACCTTAACGTTACGACAGAAGCATGGCTGTCAGTGATGCGGGCTTAGAGAGACCCACCTTAACGTTACGACAGTAGCATGGCTGTCAGTGATGTGGGCTTAGAGAGACCCACCTTAACGTTACAACAGTAGCATGGCTGTCAGTGATGTGGGCTTAGAGAGACCCACCTTAACGTTACGACAGGAGCATGGCTGTCAGTGATGCAGGCTTAGAGAGACCCACCTTAATGTTACGACAGTAGCATGGTTGTCAGTGATGTGGGCTTAGAGAAACCCACCTTAACGTTACGACAGTAGCATGGCTGTCAGTGATGCAGGCTTAGAGAGACCCACCTTAATGTTACGACAATAGCATGGCTGTCAGTGATGTGGGCTTAGAGAGACCCACCTTAATGTTACGACAGTAGCATGGCTGTCAGTGATGCGGGCTTAGAGAAACCCACCTTAACGTTACGACAGTAGCATGGCTGTCAGTGATGCAGGCTTAGAGAGACCCACCTTAATGTTACGACAGTAGCATGGCTGTCAGTGATGTGGGCTTAGAGATACCCACCTTAACGTTACAACAGTAGCATGGCTGTCAGTGATGCAGGCTTAGAGAGACCCACCTTAACGTTACAACAGTAGCATGGCTGTCAGTGATGTGGGCTTAGAGAGACCCACCCTAATAACATTGTAGAGGTTCAAGTTGAATTATTTAATCTTTCTAAAATCAAAGTATGTGCTAGGACCCCATAGACCATTAAGGGCTGATAACTTACCAAAGTTGCTCGTATCCTTGAACACTCCCGAGCAAGAGTACGTACAGTACTACATGTCTCTGGTATTAAAGGAAGCTCTACACATGTAAGCAACGCATACAGCCATCGACCCTGATGATATGTGAATGTAGATTTTTGCTCTAACCAATCCACATGGTAGTCTAGAAGCTGCAGGATTGCAACCTGAAAACATCAATCCACATGGTAGTCTAGAAGCTGCAGGATTGCAACCTGAAAACATCAATCCACATGGTAGTCTAGAAGCTTCAGGATTGCAACCTGAAACAATACACATGGTAGTCTAGAAGCTGCAGGATTGCAACCTGAAACAATCCACATGGTAGTCTAGAAGCTGCAGGATTGCAACCTGAAACAATACACATGGTAGTCTAGAAGCTGCAGGATTGCAACCTGAAACAATACACATTGTAGTCTAGAAGTTACACAGTTCTCGGTTTTCTGTTCCTGTTGTTAGGACTTAAATGATAATAAATTATTAATGATAGAATTAAAAGGATAAGAGACAATTAATTTATAAGCCTATTCATACACCTAATTAAGAGTTAATTAAATGAAATAGAGTCAAGAGTTCCTTTTATAAGAGTTTAGAAAAATAATTTTTATAGGGTTTATTTTCATTATATAAATAAGTATTATTTAACTCCACATACAGGGTATGAGCCAATTAGCTTAGTTTAACTTTTTTCCCCCCTATATTTTAGTGTATGAAGCACTAGAGGCTAAATATTTCAGAGAAATCCTTTTTTTTAAGGGTGTGCGAAATCCACTTTTTCAATTCGAAGTGAACTTGAATTGAGTATATGAAATAATCTCGAAGCCGAATTGAAGTTTTAATACTTTTTTACATTAGAAAAATATTTAGATTGTTAATTATTGAACTTAATGTAATGAAACTACTTAGAGAATGTTTTATTGTACTTATTGTTACTAATATTTCATTTTAATCTAATAGATCAAGTCATATTACAACTTACAATTCAATTAATTAGGAGTTTTTCCCAAATAAACATTGTTTTATATATATATAATGGAAATAATTGACCATAAATCACGTATTTTAGCTGTCAATATTTTAATTGATGAAGCTTCGAAGCCGGAATTTTTTTTAGAAGAAATGTTGAAGCTGACATTTGTTTCGAAGTTGAGTCGAAGCTTTGAACACCCCTACTTTTTTAAAAAAAACACATGAAAAGGTTTTTTACCCTGATATAAAAACTAGTTACATACATTGGTTTTGGTAGAGCATCGATAAAATTCTCAAGTAGAATCCAAGCCCCACTTTCAAGTGTAGTTTTGTTCTTAATAAATAAAATAAAAATATCTTGATTGACTGTCATTAAATTAGAATTGTTTAGTTTTCACCAATGTTTGGGTGGTTATTGCTATCATTTTAATTCATAAGCACAAAGAAAACTATTGTTAAATTTTATGATGCTTATTCCAATCCTACTTTTGCAAGTTTACGAATCATAGAAAGCAATGTATTTTATGTCAATTGTAAGACGATTCAGCTCTAAAGATAGGTGGTATGTTATGAAGTTGGTTGATGAGAACACATCGAAAAACATTCCAACTTATAACTTTTCAAACTATTGTTTAGAGTGAGCAATTAAATAGCAAAGCTATTATATTTCTTATTTACAGTTATAGCCGCATCTAAATGTCATGTTCTTTAGATTGAAAAATGACACTTGGACACAGGAATCGGTACCGGGAACTTTGGCCTAGTACGCCAATGTTTTAACCACAGAGCTATTCACGAATTGTTCCGTGCCCAGGGTAATTCTTCACTCATATTTTAAGGCAAAGTCTGTGATGGCTGTGCAGAAATCATCAGCTACAAGTATCTGATCGATTAAGATCATGAGCTATCAGATAACGCTGACACCTTGACTCAGGAGGACTTTATGATGCCAAATGTACAATAACACTTGTATGAATGTACATATCATGATGGATTAAATAGACAAGCTATTATATTTGATAATTATTTAGAGTTATTTGTTTAGTGAATATGATATTTAAATGTGGCTATAGCCGTAATTAACAAATATAATAGCTTGGCTATTCATTCCAGCTCGATATGGACATTTGTATAATAATTATTGTGACTGTACAATTGGCAGCATAAAGCCTTACCGAGTCGAAAGTGGCTGAACTATCGGATAGCTCGTGATCTTAATTGATCACACATTTGTAGATGATGATTTCTACACGTCCATTACAGACTCTGCCTTAAAATATGATTGAAGAATGACCCTGGGCACAGCATGATTCAATTGCTAAAATACTGTACATGCTCATCACTCACCTGCTCCCACACAATCTGAAGATAGTGACGACATACGGTTTGTATTTTGTATTTGTTTTGTTACTTAGAGACATAAATACCTTAGTATCAGTGGGGGTAGACAGGTAGCCCTATAGCCGTGAAGCAGGTATATTTAACACACACAGTACTTTGTACCCCAGTCAGTTTTCATGGAACTATTAATATTTGTATGAATTAAATACATATTTTGTACGCTTTCTTTTAATGAATGCCAATTTAAACACATTATAATAAATTAAATAAAATGGATTGATATATATGATGTATTGTTATTTCATTAAGTACAAAGTGCATTGTTTAAAAATGAAATGTTTTTCAAAAAAGGTTAATAATTTTAAATCATATGCAATTTGTTACTGTTTAGGCTTTTATTTTCCTAAGTGGTATTAATGTAAACGCAAAGTAAATACATGTACAATACAAATATAATTTATAAAGAAAAAGAGTAAAAATAACTTTAAGCAATTAGAAACTAGAACTGCCCTCAGTTCTCATTTGAAAATATCTATGGGAGACATCTTTCAAATTGAGTAATAATTTATTTTTTTGGCTTTATTATGATTATGTGCCTTTCTAGAACTACTTTTTATATCTGGACTAGACTAACAAATTAATTTATTAATAAGAAATAAAAAACACTTAGGACTCAACTGTAAATTCACCAATGACATCTTTATTGCCCTGCCAGTAATCAAAACTAAGCAAGACCCTTGCTTCAATAGAGGGGGGTGGGGGGAAGATGCAACCAGAGTCATACTGCAGACTAAACAAAGGAATAATTGTTCAAATATATATTTGATAAATAAAATAGCTTGTGTTGCTTGAGCGGGTGTGTGGGCTATTTCATGCCTCAACAATGAGTGTATTTAAAATAGCTTCAATTCACAAAAGGTTATTATATTAACTGAAATCCAACGACACCAGCAGACAGTCAAGGCCACAATGAAGAGTAGCACACTTCTTAAGCGCCTGATAGCGTTAGAGCGTTGAGAGGTAAAAGCCCTTTGTATAATGGGTAAGAGTGTTCCATGCCTGACCAAGTTTGTTGCATCATGATGAAGTGCAGCAAAGTGAAGATATATCATGCTAAAGTGGTATAACGATTCAAAATAGGCAGATTATGAAAAGAGAAAACATAGGAAAGTGAAAATTGAATCACATATTTTATCTAAAGAGAATATGGAAAAACCCATATGCGGGAACACTATCCTCAATTTAGCGGTTAAGATTGAGTCCTGGAACAATAACCGTGACATTGTTAACTAGTCTAACAAATGACCTACAAGTCAGTATAATGAAATATGTTCTCACCTGGCTCATTGAAAGAAGAATGCTCACCAGTGGCATCATTCCTTCGTCAGAAACAAGTTCACTATCAATAGTCTCCAGGTTTCCTCCAAAACAGAATGTGTACCACCTGTCTTCACACTCTATGAGAGGCTGGAAATGAGAAGTTACACTGTCACTATCAATCATCTCAATACTTACCTTGGTGGGTTACATTACCTAGTGAAGGGATTTAATATCTAGATGTGTCCAAATATTTATAGAAAATGCAAAGAGGAAAACAAAACTACATCAAAAAGAGAAAATCTTGTGTTGTGAGTATTTATATAATGGAATTATTATTTTAATGATTAAATATATATTTTGTGTAGTGCAGCATCCAGTGAAAGTCTTGGTAGACACTGTAAGGAGTGCAGCATCCAGTGAAAGTCTTAGCAGACACTTTTGTAAGGAATGCAGCATCCAGTGAAAGTCCTAGTAGACACT
>CABFWB010008857.1:0-15698 GCA_902151455.1 Timema bartmani
CCCCAGCAGAGAGGTCTGACATCTTACCCCTAGACCACCAGATCAACCTTCTTACTATAAAATTCCCTGTATTTGACCAGGATTTAGAGAAGAAATTTCAATTTTTCCAGACAACTTTGTTTGAAATATAGAGAAATGAATTTAAGTTTTTATAAAACTGTGTGTTATAAAGTCATTTAACTGGTGTTTAAAATAAGCTGATTTGCTCTTGATGGGGAAGTATACGCCCAGTCACTTCAAAGACAAAGACGAGAAACACAACACTGTATCGACGTGCGACACTCCTGTGGTCCCTCGAGTATGGCTGGGGCAGCCACTTCCTCCTTGAATCGTAGCGTGTGGATAAACAATTACCAGAGACACACTCCACGTTCCACAGTTACCGACAGTACCACTTCAACCCTTGTGTGAACAAACAGTTACCAGAGGTACCCTGACGTTCAACAGTCTATGAGTTTCACCTTGTGTGAATAAACAGTTAACAGCCACGCCCCAATTTCCCTTTTTTCGTGTACTTTGTTAAGTCCCTTCAATACAAATCCGACGCATGGAACATATTGATAAATGTGTCCACTAAGGAACTAAACATTCAAACATGCTCAGTCGTTTGTTTTTCAGTCCATACGTTTTAATCAAAGCGGTAGGCTTATCTTACGCAGGGGTTCTCTAAGCACTCAAGCCTCACTTTTTTCTACGTGTAGTTATTAAGCCACACTAAAAATACATTTAAAAATAGTTTTATAGTAAAACAACTAACAAATCCCTTTTTTTTTGCATTGATTACTATATTTACCGTTATGTGTTTTGTAGAAACTTTTAAATAATAAATTTAATAAAAGTTTTATAAGATATTTATAAAACATTAATTTTATAGTATTATGGATTTACATTTGATGATATGAGTACTATTCATAAAAAAATTAACTGCGTAGAATACAATATTTTGGAAATATAATATCATATTGACTTGTCCGTGAACGGGATAAGTTTATCTCCCACCACAAGAAAGGTGGTTCAGATCAGATTGTACTCGTTTCTAACCGGCGAAGGTAATTTGTAACTGCCAATTGATTTATGTAATTTTGATTGCCATCATTTTTGAAAAAACACTTTCAAATAGATATGTAGATGAAAAAAGCATATTGCTCTGATTGCTTCATTTGAAAAAGCAGAACATTTGTTTTTTTATCATTAATTAGAACTTGACAAGTCTGAAAAACTGAACAGTTGATTCTAAAATGTAATCATGCTGTGTTTCACCAGCGAGGTGCACCTCAGTTTGTGAACTCCTGATCCTAAAGTTTGGTTAGTTTGTCATTATATGGACCCCAACGCCTTAAACTACCGATGTTGATACATATGTCTATAGCTTAGACTTATTCGAACGCGCTAACAACGCTATAGAAACCTAGCCACAATCCTTACTTTACATGCTAGTAACATTTGTCTGGTTAAACCTTCCTCCCTCCCCCCCTTTACCACAAACAAGCGTTATTGAAACATAAATTAATTTAATGAATTTTCGTTTTGTTCAAACACCCGCCTCGGTGGCGTAGTTGGCTAACGCGCTAGTCGTGTTGAGTCAGACCACCGAGGACGGGAAGATCGAGGTTCGAATCTCGGTCGGGACGACCTTCTCAATTCCTAATCCATTAGTGTAATTAGTACTTAAGCGTATAACCCGAACGGGTAGTAAGACGCGGTAAAAATTAAAAAAAAAAATTTTTGTTCAAACACAACCACCACTTATTCTAACAAAGAGAGGCAAGACACGCTAGGTTTGTTGTAATCAAATTTGAAGGTCACTTCTTCCTGAAATCTGGAGTGAACATGCAATGCAAAGAATGTCAACACAAGGGGAAGAGAGACATATCACTTTGAAGATAGTGATATAGAGGGAACACAATTAAGCAAGATGTATAGGGAATACAATGAAGCATGAGATAGAGGGAGTACAATGAGGCATGAGACAGAGGGAGTACAATGAAGCATGAGATAGAGGGAGTACAGTGAGGCATGAGACAGAGGGAATACAGTGAGGCATGAGACAGAGGGAGTACAATGAAGCATGAGATAGAGGGAGTACAATGAAGCATGAGATAGAGGGAGTACAATGAGGCATGAGACAGAGGGAGTACAATGAAGCATGAGATAGAGGGAGTACAATGAGGCATGAGATAGAGGGAGTACAGTGAGGCATGAGACAGAGGGAGTACAGTGAGGCATGAGACAGAGGGAGTACAATGAGGCTAGTAAAAGCACGAACACGATAAAGGCATAGAATTAATGCGGGGAAGCGAGTGATAACGGGAACACGAGGACACGAATGATAGAGGGATAACGGTGAAGCAAATTGATAGAGGGAGCAAGATGAAGTGAGTGATAAAGGGAACAAGGTGAAGCGAGTGATAAAGGGAGCAAGGTGAAGCGAGTGATAAAGGGAACAAGGTGAAGCGAGTGATAAAGGGAACATGGTGAAGCAAGAGATAACAGGAACATAGTAAATAGAGAAATAGCACACTGAAAAGAGAGCCAAGGGAAAATAAAAAGAGTATGGTATCTCCTTAATTTGACTGCAGCGCATTTGACGTCATTATGTGTGATAGCCATTTGCTCCAGAAGACGTTCCCGACCAATTTCCGTCGTACGTTCTCTATGAAGACCTACAAAAAACAACAGAATCTAACTAGGTCATAAATTGAGATCCCACCGGAGCTAATTGTGAGCCACGTCACCGTTTGGCCTTGACAGGGAATCTGTTGTGAATCTCCGGATGACCGGGTGCCCTGCCCGCTTGGAGGATTACCACACTAGAGTTTTATTACATTTGAGGCGATAGTGAGAGAGATCGCGCATACTTTACACTCGGGCTACCCACGCTATAATACTAGTTACTACCAGCCGAGTTGGTTGAACGGATAGCACGCTCGGCTCTCACATTGTGGTAATTTATAGATTCCAAACAGCTGCAATGAATTAAAAGGAATTTTCGCATCACTTTTAGGTGAACACTGGAACCGTTTTTATTTGTATCCTTAGGTAAATTTTCCATCTGGGGTTTTATCGCAGTTTCTAAAGGCATATAATATACCAGGAGATGACTTAAAATCTAATTTAACCTGGGACATATGGACCTACTTATGTTGATTGTATCTAGCCCTAACGCCTGCATGTTTACCTATTTTTGTTTTAGATGTATTGAATCTTATTCTAATTTGGACTATGAGTGCTACCTCTCAGGGTAAACGGAGTATGGTTGCACTTGTGTGGAGTGAGAGTGGGAAAACCAAGAAAAACCACTTAGGTAAACCCTGCCATGATTCTAACCACAACTTCCCCGACCCCTGCAAACCAAATCAGCCTGGAAGGACGCCCTAGTCTGTGTGCTCTTCGATGCGAGTTATTACTGATCGAGAGAAGGACGAACCCATATATACAAACGGAGACTTGGTTCTATCTTTTTACAGTACCACTTGGGACGAACCAGGGTCCCAGCTAGACCTGTGATCAACCGCGCGGACAGAGAAGACTGTCTGATATAGATTTGGCTATCGTGTGGTTCTTTAAATTGAAAAATGACACCTGAACCGGGAAACCGAACCGGATACCTTCCGCTTAGTACGCCAACGCTCTTGCCACTGAGCTACCCAAGAGTTGTACCGTGACCAGGGTCATTCTTCACTCATATTTTAATGCAGAGTCTGTGATGGACGGACGGAAATCGTCAGCTACATATGAGCGATCAATTAAGATCGCAGGAATGCCAGGCCTCCACCGTGGTTCGTATTCCACGTTAAACTGTATCAATCATCCTACCATTACACATTAGCGTAGGTGCGTATAACCCGAACGGATAGTAAGATGCAGTGATGATAATAATAATAATAATAATAATAATAATAAACAATAAAATAATAATAATAATAATAATAATAATAATAATAATAATAATAATAAACAATAATAAAAATAAATAATAATAAATAATATTAAATAATTAATCATTAATAATAATAAATAATTAATAATTAATAATAATAATAATAATAAAGATCGCGAAATATCAGGTAACGTAGCATCCTTCGTATATAGAGTATTGTGATGCTGACAATAACATCCTGTGGTTGTTTTGCTGATCAACACTGTACTTCTCGACTAGTCCATGCCTTGTCATTTGAAACATGTCCAGGTCATCAGCCAAGAAAAGTGATCACCGCTAAGTATTTAGCAGGTGCCGACTTGACCCACTTAACCTGATTACATTCATGAGTCATCAGCCAAGTGCAACGAAATACTTTCTAACTATAATAAAACAACATTCTTAGAGAATTCCCGAAGGAAAAAATTAATGGATATAGTCCCGTTTGAGACAACTCTAGTTCATGTTTTATTAACCATTGTTTTACACGTACTAACCACACGTGGGAGGACACATATTGGTGGCTGGGTGGTGTAAAGCATCAGAATCGCATTGAATTTTGTTTTCCACTGATGGGGAGATCATGGTTCAAATCCCGGTCAGGTGTGGGTAGACGTTGTGTTAAAGCAAACGTAAGTACTCGTAAAAGAAAAACCAAGAGAAGGATTATCATCTAGGACCCCCCACTAGTCGCTTTCAATAATAATTATTCATGTATAGCATGTTTTTACATTACGCGGACTACCCTTTCGACCCCACCAGGATTCCAACCCAGGTGTCTGAGAGATATTACTAACAACGTGCTAGAGGTTAGCGATCTTACCCATTGCATCAGTGATCACGTGTACAAGGGCGTCAAGCTCACAGTAGTCAGGTGTGCCGGTTAAGAATCCCATCCCTTCCCCCAACTAATTTGGGTTTTATTCCCTTTTAATCACGCTCTTTATACCTTTCCCTTTAAATAAGGCTTCATTACCCTCGGTGTTAAAGGTACTAATGAAAAAGATAAACCATCACAGTGAGGACCTTGTTATTTTGTAGTTTTGTCTTCCCACCGCACGTCTGGAGAACTTCACTAAAGTGTATTTACAAATAAAAGACAATGAATATTCCAATAAAAATAAATCGGCTATAGTTATATTGTCGTGACTACTGAGCGTGATGGATCACAAAATAGAACCCAATCCAGTTGTGTCGGGAGTTTAGAACCACACGGCCCAAACGTCTCAAGGCAGTCTAATGAGACAAAAGGATAGATAGGGTAGTTCGGGCTTCCACTATTTTATGTATAGCCAAAATAAAAAAATATATAAAAATTAAATTACTTAATAAATTAAATCATAGAATTAAGAAATGATAAGTAGAGAGACGGAAGAGAATAGGTTACATGATAATAGATTTGAAAAAGAGTAGGTTAAATTATAACAATACAGGGAAGAGATTAAATAATAATAAAAATAATAAGAAAGGGAGGGGATTAGGTGGAAAGATAACTAGAGGTAAGATAGTCGGTCAAATCATAGGAAGGGAAGTAAGATATTAAGTCGATTGATAAGAACAAGGATAATATATTAGGTCGAATGATAATGATAGGGGTAAGATATTAGGTCAAATGATAATAATAAGGTTAAGTTAGTACGTCAAATGATAATAGGATTAAGAAATTAGGTCGAATGATAATACTAGGGTAAGATATTGGGGCAACTGATAAGAAGAGAGGTTGTAGCGAATGGGTTATAATTTATAAACAATATGAGATTGGAAGAGAAAGGCTGAACAAGAATATGAAAGGGGGACGAAAATGTTTTTAGTTAAAAGCAGTGCAGAAATCAATAAACAGAAATGAAGACGCATACTCGGTACGTAATTACGACGTAATTAAGAAATTTACTAGTCTGAAAGGTATTTTGTTAAGTTGGCAACGCGTTTGCTTGTTGATCTATAGATTGCGTGTCCGATATTCAATATCGTTAGGGGAAGGGGGGGAATCTACAAGTTAAAATGAGGTTCACCCTTTTAAAGTGATGCCAAAAGGAGTGCATAACTTTGTGGTATATATGTTCTAGAATTTAGTTAGTTTCCAAGTTGTGTTTCAAGCTGTGTTGATAGTCAATCAGTTTATACATCAACCTAGTAACTACTTTAAAGGTTGTGAATAAGGTGAGATTTAAATTAAATGTAGATGCATTCGCCTCGAAGGAGAGTGGTAAACTATTTATGAAAAAATAAACGCTAAAAATACACCCTTTCGGGAATCGAGCCCCACCCTTCCCAAGCAAACCAGATTAGAAAAGTCTGATATTAAGTCCGCGTGTCCATTGATGCGGGAAAGTAAATTTAAACTTCATTTAGAAAATAATTTAACTTATTATTGTAGGTTTTCAGTTTTTGATATCGTTCTTAAATTGATTTTCAGTGGTATTAAATGTGACACATATATTATATATATACATACACACGTGTGTGTGTGTGTGACATATATTAATATATATTAATATAGTGCTCTAATGTTTAATAAATAATTAAGAGAGGGCAGAGACCAAACAATTTATAAGAAAACTATATTATCTGTATTTTCTTTTAAATTTAACAGATAGGCCTACCTTAAAATATGAGTGATGAATAGCACTGGGCATGGGACGACCCTCTAATAGCTCAGTGGATAGAGCATTGGCGTACTAAGCCAAACGTATTGGGCTCTATTACCATGTCCAAGTGTCATTATCAAATTTAGAGAATAAATTATATTTGATTTTAAGAGTATTTTACTTATAGGTTCAATAATTCCATAAACGTATGTGTTGTCAATTTATCTTATTTCATCTCAAATATCAAATAATTTCAAGGACGGAGTTGCCACCATTTTCCTACTATCAGATTATCTGCGTTTTCCAGGTTTTCCAGAAGGAATTATCATATTTACAGGCAGCTTCGATTGAAGAAAAGAGGAATACAACTTTCATCTTTCATCAAATTGACCAGTGTGAAGTCATGACGTAACTTATGTTTAAAACGGGATTATTTAAGATTGATTGTGAAATACATATTCTGTTGATTCATAACCCTTGTTTAGGGGGTAATAATAATACATGTTTGAATCAGTGTGACTAATTATTCAGTTCATTTTTTCGTGTATCCAAAGATCTACTATTTTAATCTTTCAGTTTAATGTCCCAAATTTACTAGATTTTGCAAAATTCCCTACGTTTTCTTGGCTTTCCAGTTGTGTGGCAACCCTGAATAAATAGAAAAGGGCAGGGTGGTGCTGATACGACCCCTTGAGGACAAGATCCTGTCCCCCTCACCCATGATTTAATACAAGCCTTGACGTGCCCTGACACCCTAATGGACTTCAGACACAGCATGTAACTAAGTTGGATAAAAAATAAAGCCTCTTTAGTCACTTTATATTTAATCCAAAAGTCCCTCCTACTTTTTTCATGAGTGAGAAAGTGACAGTGTGTCTCTTCGAGAATATCAGCAATCTTCTTTTGAAGAGAGAGAGAGAGAATCACTTTACTACCTTTTAAGAATATTTGAAAATAATTTGTTTTATTTGATAGGGATAATATCTCTTGAAACATTAAATGTCTTGTCTGTTAAGTTAAATGTTTTTAAATATTCTAAACTGCAGGTACCTCAACAAATCCGATGTGATGTAAGCGCTTTGGTCTCGACAGCAAGGTGCACAACTATCATTCATTACTCATGGGAGAAAGTTACTTCCAGCTTACTGTGTTTCATCGTAGAACATGTCGGATCACAAATTACATGTTGAATCAAGTTTTTATCAAGCCCGCCTAGAGAGAGAGAGAGGAAAAGAAAAAGGGCCAGTGTCCCAAGCAACCCCCTTATTTTCACAACATATCTTGTTGCGGTCAAAGCACACGTGCATGGAAGGAGATGTGCATTATTATTATTATGATTATTTTAGTTTTTTCACTGATTCTCCGAACCTGGCTAGTACTTTAATGATGATAATAATGTAAATTATTACTGGAATGAATCTTATATGTTCTTCATGTAACCTTAGTCTATCGTAAAAGGCAGAAACCTTGCAAGGTACTACTACAAAAAGCCTTATAAGACAAGAGCCAAAGTGGGATCTCTCTAGATCAATCATGCCAAACTAATTTTGTACTGCGAGCCGCATAAGAATAGTTGCAATATGTTGAGGTCCTAATTTGGAGATAAGTAAAATGAGACTTTTTTTAATATATTTATTTATTTTAAATACGTTGTGTTGTCTACTATTTGATATTATTCTGTTCGCATACGTAAATCTACATAGTATACTTAGCATTACAAATATTCCAAATTAAATATTTGTTTATAACCAAAGGTTGCATAGTACTACATCAAAAATAGAGAATAAAAAAATAAACATAGCCAAATAATAATTTAATCATGTTAAATACCGTATTATTTTTAGTGGACCCTTGGTATCGTTTTCAAAAAAGCAAATCATCAAAATGTGGTATAATGTCTTGAGCTGATGTAATTAATGTTAGATGTGGAGGTTAGTAAAAATATTCTCAAGCTAAGTTCAAGTATCAAAAGAGAGTAATTTGTAAATATAAATAGTTAATAAAGAGTGTTGAAATATTTGACAAAAAAAAGTTAACTTTTAGTGACTAGCCCTACTTGTTTACACGTTTATTTTGTAATGTACCCCTGTTGAACCTAATATATATCAGCCAGATAGGGGTGCCCCGAAATTTTACAAAATATTTTAAGTGTCCCTCCAAACAAAAAATGTTGGGAATCACTGGTCTAGATAAAAAAAATACTCCCGGCAAGTTTAAACGGAGTGTGCATCTATATACATACACACACTTCGTCTAGATAAAACTATTCCCGGTCAGTTCAAACGGTGTGTGTATATATGTTAATGGCAATGTGTGTCAACCTGGAATTCTATAAAATGCCTAGGCTTTATATATAGTTCCTAAGTGGTTTTAGAAAAGTATGGAATAATTTAGTTTTGCTGTTTTATTTCATACTTTTCGTAGGAAATGTATAGACTAACAAGTCATTATATATTACCGAAAACAATAACTAACCTAACCTAACCTAACCTAACATAACCTTACCTAACTACCCTATTCTAAAATGACCTAACCTTACCTAGCTACCCTATTCTAATATGATCTAACCTGACCAACTTAAGTCCTAGGAATTAGGTGAGCCTGCAAGAAAACGGTGCAAGACTTAGCCTACATAGAACTGGATAAAATATTATTATTATTATTATTATTATTATTTAGCACCGCGTCTTATTACCCGTTCGGGTTATACGCTTAAGTACTAATTACGCTAATGGATTAGGAATTGGGAAGGTTGAATAGAGGAAGTGAACCCGCATTTGCGTGGAGGGAGAGTGGAAAACCATTTAGGAAAAACCACCCCCAGTTCACCCGACCGAGATTCGAACCTCGATCTCCCCGTCCTCGGCAGTCGGGCTCAACACGACTAGCGCGTTAGCCAACTACGCCACCGAGGCGGGTTGGATAAAATAATTGATAACATATTTCGAGACTTCAAAAAGACAAAGAACTTGAACATAAGTATGAAATACAAGAGAAAAGCTCGTTACTTTGACAAAACCACTATGACATTTTATAGAACGCCTGAATTCCATCCTTTGCCGGTTATATATATATATATATGTGTGTGTATAGTTATATATGTGTGTGTGTGTGTTGACATAAATATTTGTAAAAACTAATAAAGTGCAAAAATTAAGTTAATTATTTTATGAGAAAGGGGGTCCCATTGTTCCACGTCCCCTGGATGGCCCTAAGTATTACTATTTATTACTTATTGTGCATCAACCTTGATATTAGGATGAGATGGAAGGGAGCGCGAGCTAAGGTATGTTTGCAGCTTTTTATGAAAAAAAAAGTTTTGAGCAAAAATAAATTTAAAAAAAAAGTATCCAATAGATAACTTACATTTGGTTTAATCTTCTACACATAGTAATTTCAACCGTAAGTTACTTGAATATCTGTCACACATTACGTTATTCTAGTAAGACTTTTTAATTTTTATTTAAAAATGTTCTCATCAAATTCTATTATATTCATGAAGGATACTCAAGACCTGTTGAGATCACTAGGCCTCGATGATGCAAATTAACTAAACTTATCTACCGTAGCAATTTTTTATTTATTTAAGCCAAAAAATAGATTTTTTTTAAACTATAAAAATACAAAGCTTAGCTCACGTCCCCTACCACCCCACATCAATGTTTTTATATTTGATTTAATAGTATATAAACTTGTATTGAAATAATGATGGCAAATGTTACAAAATAACCGGAGAATTAGCTACTATGAAATATATTAATTGTATTCACACGGCTAAGTTTTTTTAGCACCGCGTCTTACTACCTGTTAAGGTTACACGCCTATGTACTAATTACACTAAGGAGATTAGGAATGATTAAAGGTCATGCACCCGCATTTGCGTGAAAGGAGAGCGTAAAATCATTAAGGAAAAACCACCCTCAGTGCACATGACCGGGATCTAACCCCGATCTCCCCGTTTGCAGCAGTTTAGTCCAACACGAGATTAGCGAGTTAGAACACGCGACCACCGGAGCGGGTCCATAGGTCAAGTGTTTTCATCTTTGTTTTGTGAATATTTAATGCTACCAAAAAAATTGAATTCCCATAAAAAAAATTGTTTGTGTTAATACTAGATAAAAGTCTTGTGGTCAGAGTTCTTAGTTGTGGATCAAGAGGGCCTGGGTTCAATCCCCGGCGCTTCCAGGTTTTTCTGTGAAGCAATGTGTCGGTAACGGGGTCACACTCAATCTCATGAGAACATATGAGGAGTTCCTCAAATAATTAGGTAGCAGCTCCGGTATAAAAAAAACTAAGATTAGAGGCCAAAGGTGCCTTGTGCTGACTACATGACGACCTCTATCCGCAAATGTTAGCACTAGCATCTCTAAGTGCAGCCGGCCGTTCGGTCGGTATAGCTCGATCGCGCCATGGAGTTTTTCGAGAATATATTTTGAAACTATCCGGCGTATTTTTATGCGCAGGCACGCCAAGTTGTGATGGAAGAGAAGTTGACTGCTATTTTGGTAAGTCACGACTAGGCCAGTGGTCTCCATTGTCTGTTCAAAAAATATTTCCTTGCAGTTTTGTTGGTTCTGCATTGTGAAAGCATTGAAGAGGTGTAGGGCAAGTAATAAATACGTTTTTCAATAGTCTTAGCTAAGAGTGTCTCATACCTAAAAAAAAAACTAGAAAAATCAACTAAATACACTTTTAGTTTCTTTATTCTACTTTCACCAGTGCTAATACCCCCAAGACACCATATCCGTAAGCTCCATAGTTCGTAAGAAGAACTATAGTAGTCGTATAAATTAACATATCGCTATGTCAGCAAGTTCCTGATCTGTAACTCTTTAGTAGTTTTACGTGGAAGTTGAATCAACTTGATTTGTAGTTACCGACTGCTAAGTAGAACCAAACACTGGTGGACAAATAAAGGTGAGTCGATGTGTAAATTTAAATTATAGTAGATAAAATTGTCGCCATTTTATAAACGTATTGTATTTTAAATTCAATAAAACTTTCATAGAAAACTTTAACTTTAATATATTATGACTACAGTTATTTTAACTTAAGACATCAAACAACAAATACAATATTGAAAATATTGATTGTACTTATTATAAGAATTGTTTAATATTTTATCTCAATAAATTTAATAAAACAAATTATTAAACTTTCCCAGTGGATGACACGTTATCATGAAGTAAAGTATGCAGAAAGTGTTTACCAAATTTAAAAAAAACATATGGACTTATATATAGGGACATGGAGCTGCGGAGTCTCCTTCGCGCAATATAGATTCATATCTCACTGGTGATATACAACCAAACAGTGAGCGTTAGCCAAAACGTTGCAAATAACACAATTTTAGGAAGTTACTCAATTCTAATCCCAGTTAATAGTTCCTACTAGCCGGTTTAGTGAACTCCAGTGGCTCCATCAAGTGCACTAAAGATGTGTCATGTCGGTATATTGGCAGCTTAGTTGAGTTCAGGTCAAAGGTCATACACATACTATGAAACGAGGTCACCATCCACAGCGTAACGTGTCCCCGCATGATGTATTACGGCTAACCCGTCATCCGTATTAGTTGAGGTCAAATAAAGTAAGACGCATCGGTAATTAATATCAAGACAATTTACCTGAATCAGTGGATACGTTTACAAAGATGTCAGACTCCTCTAATTTTCTGGGTGAAGGGAGCTCAGGGTTCTAATATCAGCTGGGATAGTAAGATTATTTTTCCCAAAAAAAAAAGTAGTTTATTTCTATACCTCCCCTCAGTGCGTCTAGATGGCTGAAATATCGCCAATCGGATAAACTACGCTTAGGTTATAATATATTGATAAAACCTTTAACAGTATACGAGTTTGGTGTTTACTGGGGAAAAAACGTAGCCTAGAATTGAAAATTTTCCACTCTTTAAATTCCAAAAATCCACCTATTTTGGTTGATCCTAAAGACCTAAATTCCTTGGAAACGAAAGGTAACTGGTATAGGAGCAGATAATGAATCTTTGTGAATCGAATGATATGTTTTAATATGGGGATCACAACACACGTTATCTTGTAATTTGTATTTTTCCCCTGCCCTGTTTGTTTCTTCTACTGCTGGACAGGTCCATCCCAGTAACGCTGCAACTTGCTCACTCAACATTGACGATAAGAGTGGTGAATTTGCTATAAAATAACTATTTTTTACTTCCATAATCATTGACAAAGTGTGCTTAAATCTGCATTAGGATATGAGACTAAAGGAGACACACTCAGGACAAATATTACGTTATTTGCAAACTTGATTTAAAAGAAATATGGAATTTTAAAAATCTGACTACATTAAATGTTATGTGTGTTTTATTTTTCTAAGCGTTTTAGTACCCATAATAGCCATACGCACTTACTTACACTAATAGGGTAGGGATGGTTAAGATAGAAATGAGAGTAAATGTATTAGCATTTCTGTGAAGGAAGAGTGATAAACTACCATATAGGAAAATACATGATTAGCACACCCTGACCGGTGACTGGGATTCAAAATCCCAATATCTCTGTAACCGGCATGCGAGACTTACTGTAACTTATATTTAGAGCCAGTTTAATATCCAAACTTAGTGCGCCCCAAGTGTGTTGCCACACTAAATACAGGATGACACCTACATGGCCTCCAGTCCACATGCCCGCCAGCCCTTGCTCTGTTAAAACATTACAATAGCTATAAAAAGCTATCACAGAATAGTTTCGTATTTTATTAATCTCGTAATTTCGAGATTTAAAGCATAATTTTGGTCGGTAGAGTCGAGCATTTCCGAGCTGTTTGGATCGCGACAAATTTTAAAAAAATACAAAATAAATTAATGGTATGTATTTACGTACATGGTCATTTACGGTGCTTTGGTAGGAAGCCCGTTCTAGAAGGCCTCATTTCGTAACAAAATCCTACTGTATGGTATTATATTGGTAGGATAAAGGTCTTTCAAAACGGTGATTAGAATTAGGTTCTGGAAGGCCTTTTATGCTACCAAAACACTATTATACAGTAGGATTCTGTTAGGAAAGAAGGCCGTTAAGAACAGGCTTCCTTACAAAATCAGGAGGTATGAGTTTTCATTCCCCCACCTCCCCTCCCCGTCTCTATTCACGTTATACTGGTATAGTCAGAGGACCGGAACTGTGTCGGTAGGTAAAGTACCGTTACGTGCTTACGTACTTTTAACATGAACTTGACAACTCCCAACAGTATATAGCTGTCAACAGTGGTCTCATGGAAGGAACACTCTTGTTACACTTCAATTTCCTTACGAATGGCCTTAAATGACGGCTAGGGAAAGCTACCAGATTTACTTTCACGTATCCACACGCCAAACCATATGATCGGCACGCCCGTATGAAAGCAGACGTCACTTTTGGAAATCAAAACTGTCACAACCAACAGTTCTTTTACGTTCTATCGACACCTCAGAGAAAAAGTACTATAGTGATCGTCAAAAATTCAAACTCAAGATTTTGATTAAATGTCGACGTTTAATGACACCCTGAAACCAAAATAGGGGTTTTCACGATTCCGTTTGTAGCTTGGGCCAGAGCCGAAACTATTTTACAGATTGGGCTAAAGCTTGGCATCTTGGGTGTACATAAGGTTCCCCCGAAGAGTTTTTGGAATTAGATGTTTTACCTTAAATTTAGGGGTAGTTTACTGAAGGGCAAAATAATTTTTTTTTAAATCTCGAAATTCGCTTCAACGTTTTGATTAAATGTTATATCTAGACAATATTTTTTATTACTGTAAACAAGATGGCAATTCTAATTTTCTCATGAAAATATCTTTGAGGGCACTTTACATAAGGGAAATTTTCCAATTTTAATCATTTCTCCACCAATATTTGAGATAGGCCTACGAAATATCTTATCATTTTTAAGTTGTATTACTTTCACGATGCAAATCTTTTATTTTTAATGTATTTTTTATAAAACCAATAGCTTCGGACCTATAATCAAATATTTAGTCTATAATTTGGGTCTTTGAAAATGAATTTAATTCTTACACTCTTTGGTGGACAAAAATATTTCTTTTTTCTCAATTTTTCTGTAACAGTGTTCCTAGTTTATAATGCCAGAGAGTAAGTAACAGTGTATATTATTTCATTTATAATTTTTGGTGCAATGCTTGTACAACAATGTTTAAACCTACTATTTTGTTTCACAAATCTTAAAATTGTTTTGTAAATGTCTATTTTAAGATAAAAGCGAGAGAAAGTCTGTGTGGTGTGCCGTACCATTTTTTTGTTCAGTTATTCTTTCTTTTAAGCGTCTTTACATTATTGAAATACTAAATCTACTAACCATTTGGATGTTTCATTTTTTTGTGGTAATGGTGTCTGTAGTTAGCTTAAAAATTATTTAAGAACGAAAGCTTCTTCAAGGTTACCTTCACTTCGTAAACAAAGATGGTGAACCGGGCGAAATGATTGTGGTCGATAACGTAATGTCGTAATGCAATTCATTATAATGCGCACGTGTTTAAGAAAATGAATTTTTATTTTATTTTTAAACTTCTATTTTGTATGGATTTTTTCTAGAATGGAGGAAAAAACTGTATTTGTGCTATGGTGGCCAGTTATAATAAAATGTGAATATATTACTTTTAAATTTATTATTTAATGCATTATAATATTTCTTGTTGCCACACCTTCAAAAAATAAAACGGTGATTTTGTTGATTTTTTTGTTGTTCTTTCAAATTAGTCATTAAATAGACAATATATAGTTCTTGAGGAAGTATTATGAGCTTTTTTTTAACTTTTTTTACTAATTAAATAGTTTTGTGATGTAACAAGGGTTATCATTTGTGACTTTCGACCAATGTTTGCAATGAAAAATATATTTTTTTAGGTTCTTCAAAAGGCTATTTGCAAGGGCATTGAAGTATTGCCTTATTACTTTGGATGCATGGACAAAACACTCAGTTAAGTTTTGTCTACAACGCGTTGAAACGGCTGCTCTGTTAGTCATGTGCACATGGATGAAACACCCGTTTTAGGTCTGTATACAATGGATTAATTGAATAAACACCCGTTTTAGGTCTGTATATAATGGACGCATGGACGCAACACCCCTTCTAGCTGTGTCTACAGCAGATGCATGGATGAAACCCCCTTCTAGCTCTGTCTACAACAGATGCATGGATGAAACCCCCTTCTAGCTCTGTCTACAA
>CABFWB010008858.1:0-15697 GCA_902151455.1 Timema bartmani
AATCTGTGTTCTGATTGCAGCAACTGGTTCATATCTTGGGAGAGATGCTAGAGTCAAGGTCACTCCGAGATATGAACCAATCAGTGTTCAAGTGCATGAAGTGTTCAGCGCTTTTCTCACAAGAGTGTCTTTCAAAAGCTACTGGAAGTTCAGGTGAGTATCTGTGACCTTAATAATATTATATCTTGTACATAGATATTTTATACAGATGTTATGTCTTTGTGACATATTAACTAGTATTTGAAGTGAATTGATATGTAATACTTGTATATTTAGTCTAAATAATATATTATGTTGGCTAACCTATTGAACATGAGAATAAAGAGCATTGGCTGCTATTTCCCTCACCTCACGCCATTGCATGAAATCTGTTTGCGATTGTCATATCTGACAGCTGACACAGCCCAGTATACTTTACTCCATCTTCCATCATCATTTTGCTGGGTGTTTGTTTATTCATAATTCAACATACTTTTATTCAATTCTTCCTACTCATTCCTAACAGAGTAACGTTTAAGCAGGCAATACGTTACAATTGGCAACAAGGAAACAAAGCCATTAAATATGAAAAGATGGTTATCGCTTAGGATATCACATACGTATTAAGTTATTTTTCTTTCACGAAATGTAGCCATGTGCATTTTCGGTGTTTAAATATTGCATTAGGGTGTGGTGCAACATTTTCAAGTAACTTATCAACTGAGAAACAATTTTTTTTTCCTCAATCCAGTCCACACATCAAGGTGTGTGCATATTAAGTATGAATAGTGATTGAATATATTAAATTTTGCAACCTCAAGTTAAAATGTTGTTACTCGGTAATATGACCCAATTTGATGGTGATTATGAATCATGGCCGTCTTACATTAACCATTTTTAACTTTTTATTACATGTAATGTCATCAAAAATGAAAAAATAGTTATTACATTATTACCAATGATAGGAGTCAAAACACATATGCTTTTACGTGACCTATGCACTCCAGACAAACCTTTATTAAAGACTTATGACCATTTAGTGGATAAGCGTCTTCTGGCAAAGCCTGACCTGACATTTGATATTGCAGCGAAAACAGCTACATCCTTGGAAGCAGTTGAGCAATATGTGGTAACATTGGCGTATGGTTTCAACAAATCATTGGGCCAGCAACAACGTCTAGTATCAAGAGAAAGGAGGCCAATTTCATATATACACAAGGGAGGAAGTGCAGTGTTACAGTGCTACTGTTGTAAAAATAATCACACCACACATAATAGCAGATTTCAAGAGTATGCATGCAATTTTCGTCATAACAAGGGACACCTTCAATGTCCAACAAACAAACCCATTTTAGTTAATATAATAACTCTTTAAGAGGAAGTGACAGTACTGGCAAACAAGTAGGTAACTTGTAACAAAAATGAAGCTTAAAAACATAACTTTTCAAGCAAGAGGCTTAAGAATAACTTTTCAAATAAGCTCAAACATCACTTTGTAGAAGTTGGCAGAAGTAATCCTAATGATCTTGATGATGAACTTTTGGACCTTTCAAATTTATTTGTTTTAAATGAGAATAAGGAAAAAGTAGCTTCTGTAACAAGTAATGTAAAGGTAGAAGATGAAACCATTCTTTTCTCAGTAGACTCAGGTGCTGTAATTATACACAAACCTTTAGTCAAAACAAGTTAATACCAACAGATTTAGCTCTCATTTCTTACACTAATGGAAAAATAGTTCCACTAGGAGTAATGTCAGTAAATGTGGAGTACCAAGGCCTGAGTAAATTATTAAATTTGTAAGTAATAAAAAAGGTGCAAATCAGCATATGGGAAGAGATTGGATTAAAGCGTTGCAAGTAAAATTAGTATTTCTGATAGTTTACATAACTTTGATTGAACTAATGTTGTTGATAATTTTTCAAAAAGGGTTTATAATAGGATTTTTCCGGTGTGTTTACTGAAAAATTAGGAGAGTATAAAGGGGAGCCTGTAAAATTAATCCTTTCCCGGCCCTATTATAATCACTCAATTCCCCACCACTATCCCCTTTATTTTTAATAACATGAAAATTTGTACACGAGTCTATGCTATAAGCAATAACTCGAGGTGTAATTAACATATTACTTTGACATTTTTAGAAACAACTTATTATATTAGGATATCACAATGACACTACTAGGAACTACATATTATACTCTAAACAATTTATTTAATTAATATTTACAATGATTATTCAACTTCAACTCCCCTTTCCTGGTGGTATTCAAGAAAACAATCAATTGTTCAGAGGGGCAGGTCACAGTTCTTACACTTCCATGAAGTCTGGAAGGAGCTCTTTTCTTTTTACTGCTGCAGCTTGCACAAACTTTATCTCTGCCTTCAGTTTTCTAGTGAAGTTACAGAAACTCTTCTTTGTGCGACGAAAAGTTTCTAATCATTTGCTTATAAAGTGCAAGTCTGAATGATATTTGGGTAAATCCATGTCTTGATAATGTTGGTTGATTTGTTTCATTATAGATTATGGCAGTGTTCAATACAAATCCAAACAAATATTTCAACCATTTTTTGTTTTTCTAGCCCAAAGAATAGCAGCTTCTTATATGATCGGCCCTGTCAACACCACCCATGAATTTAGTATACTTGATTAGGGCAAGAAACCATAACCCTTTAATCTCCGTTACCAGTTTTCCTTTGTACTGGCGTACTTTCATTAGGGTCACAATTGGTTGACAAAACGCAAATGTCCCTGTTCTCGTGCCACACAGTGGCTGCCACATTACCTGACTGCAGTACCTTGCTTTCACCTCTCTTCAGTTTTAGGCTCTTGGAACTTTTAAGCTCCTTAGGCCACTGCTTGTGGTGAGTCCTCGTGGTACAGCATACATATGTTTGTTTTTGGAGCAGTATATTCAAGAGCCCTACATACGAAAAGAAACTGTTAAAGTAAACATGGTGATTTTGGCCTAGAATAAATAAATCTAATAAATTTAGTACAACTTGGTTTCCCAACAGCATGTCTTTATGTCTTGCTCCTTTCTTGCCAAGATACATATTTGCTTTTCGAACATATCCATAAGGACTTGCTAGGACCCATATTTTGAACCTCCACTTTGTTGGCTTGGCTTACACGTATTGTTTTATGTAATGACGACCCTTGTACGCAACAGCATGTTCTTTTCCTGTCTTAAAATATTTATTAGACGTGTCTATAATACCAAGAACAGGCCCTACCTTCTGGAGTATGTAGTAGTTCTCTTCCCCTGGTGTATTTTCTTTTGTTACATCACTGACATGAACATATTTTGTAAGGCACTAATAACGTTTGTATGTCATGCAATTACGAATTACAGGATATTCAATGTCTGAGCTGTGCCAGAATTCAGATGTTTCTGGCAAATCAAATACACCCATAAAAACCAATACTCCTCTGTAGGCCATCATTTCTTCCTCAGTAGTTTCATACCACTCTTGATCCACTTTACCTATTTTTTGTTGCCTAAACTCGGAATATTTATTTGTATTTTCGACAAAGTGCTGAAAAATGTTATTACCTAACACTAGTTTAATATAACATCGGTCTTTGGAACCTACAGGTAAGTCATGCACAGGACCAGTATTTCCCACATATTCATTTGGAACATCAAATTGTAACCTATCACTAAATGTCAACAAAGGTGGTTGAAAACGCCTTACTGCACCAGCACAATCACCACCCCCATTTAAATTGTTTTCCAGATCATCATCACTTATATCAAATAATTCAAGATCTTAATTATCATTATTACACTCAATATCAATATTGTTATTGTCAGAACTATCAGATTCACTGCCAGATATGTCTTTATTGAGCTCCAAAACAATCATATCATCTTGTAAGAAGGCCATTCTAAAGCAAAACTAACAACGTTAAGAAAATAATTAATTTCATACGTGATAGACCTCTATAATCAAAAATAACAACTAAATATAAAATAGTTATTAAATAGCCGAACAGATGGCTTAAGAGTGCCAAAATATTGTGAGCGCCTTCGAGCGTTTAGGACAGGAATGACAAATTAACGGCTGGTGCTTTCAAGCGCTTGGGCCGGGAAAGGGTTAAGATTGAAAGAAAATGTTGTTCCAAAGTATTTTAAGCCTAGGGCACAGACAAGGAAATAACAGATATACAACCTTACGGGAGACTTGCTGCGCCCCTCGAGTCAGGTAGATCTTAAGATATCAATGATAACAGCGCTTCCAAGTGAGAATTCTTTAAAACAACTCTCTTTCAAAATGTTCATATGAAAAAGGCAAGCTGAGAGCTAAGGGTTGCAGTCTATCCGAGTAAAATAGACGTCCGTGAAGTTGGCCCCCCACTTTTAAAAATTCAAGTTTTTATGATTGCAATCGTTGGTTCTTCGTTTGTTCCGATATTGTTCCGCAAAAATTTTCATTTGTTCTGTTTTGATAGGCCCACAAATGATATGTTTACATTGGGGGGACCAACTTCACGGTAGCCCCCCACTTGTAAAAATTGTTTTTATGATCGCAATTGTTTGTTCCGGATTGATTCGCATAAAGTTTTGTTTGTTCCACATTCGTTCTTGACCAAATGGGATGTGAGCTTGTGGCGCTTTGTTTACTCGTGAGGGGCTAACTTCACGGTAGCCCCCCAACTTTTAAAAGTTTGAGTTTTTATGATTGCAATCGTTTGCTCTTCGTTTGTTCCGGATTGTTCCCCAAACATTTTCATTTGTTCCATTTTGATACGTCCTCAAATGTTACGTTTACATTGGACATAGGAAAATGGGGATTGGGCACAGCACGATAGCCAGCTATAAGCAAATATATTTTTTAGGAAATGGGTAGCTGAAAATGTATGGACATAATAAACCGTTTGATCATTGTTTATACCTGATTTTATCGCAAAAATTTTGTATTTTCCACCTTTGTTCTTTCGTAAACATGAAGTGAATTTGTGAAGTTTTTTTTTCTTCTCGTAAAGTGCCAACATCGTCGTAGCACTTCTGTATAAATAATTAATATTTTAAGATATAATTTATGTGTTCATAGTTTATTTCAGATTGTTCCCCCAAAACTTTTCAATTGTTTTATTTTTATATTCCCACAAATTATATATTTTTGACTGGGGGAATGTGGGTGGAGTGACAATCTCACAAGTTAAATGTACATATTGAGTTTGGGTGCAATTTCACTCTATTCCCTCTTTAAATAGAACCTATTATTGTTTATTTTTTAGTTCTTTTCTTTTTGTGGAGAAATACACAAAATCTTCATTTGTACCTTAATTATCCTTCCCCAAACAATTATAATAAATAGATGCTAAGTCTTTAGGATGATATGCATGAGGCCGTTTATCAAATTTTCTCTAAACATCAAATTTCAAGTCTCACATTAATAATAATTGTTTTTCTACAATTAGTATTCTTTTGTAGTGTATTATTAATTTTTAGTGATCTCACATTGTGGTTGGCTAGTGTATTGATTTATTTATTTCCAAAAACCATCACTCAAAAAATGTATTTATGTATTTGATTAAGTTTTTTTTGTTATTTATTCAGTCCAATTAAATCAATAAGGGAGTATGTCTTTTTTAAATAATTTAAAAAATGGGTATTATGCTATTCTGGTATATTACACGTTGAAAAAAAAATTAAAAATACGAAAAACAAAACACGAAAATTCTAAAACATGTGCCACAAGATTCCAGTCCTCTTCACGAGGGTGCCGCGTGTCTGCCTACCGAGCTAAGGGTTCCCAGGTTCAATTCCCGGCATGGAATAAATATTGATCATTGGTGAAATGTGATTTTACCCTTTGACAGTGATGAATTAATAGCTGGGGACTGGATGTTGTGTCTGTTATAGTTTTAACCTAGATTATAATATATAATAGTTTAGGTAGATGTAATCCCTTATCCCGCCTCACCCCCCTTTCATTGACTAAAACTTTTCACACAATTGAGTGCGTTGGATCCAAATATACAATGGCAATGCTTCTACAGTGTTTAAACTTAAGTGACACACAGTCTTGGAAATGCATTTGTAAATGAATTATTAATATTTTGTGACCAGCTTCTGCAGTCACAATTGACTCACTTTTTCATTAGATTAGACTGTAAATAACTGGGATATTGGTGTTCAAATCTCGATTGAGTGTACTGAGAGTGTTTTTTCCTAAAATGCTTATAATTCTCCTTCAATGCAAAAATGAGAACATTTCCCAAAAGTTTTACCTTCCTTATTCTTAATCCATTGAAATAAATACGCGAATAGCTGTAACAGAAAGTTAGACACGGTAAACAAAATATATCAGTAACTAAAATTAAATACTTGTGTTTTAAAGATTGCATTTATTTTTTACTTTTTGCTGTCAAATTAATACAAAATATACAAGTGATGCTACTTTACAAACTAAAAAAAAATTAAGTTAAATCCATGGGAAAATACAATGAAAAGAGTTTCTTAACTCCTAAGTATACATTTGGTATCAGTAATACCTACTTATTTTAAACACTGGAATGATTATACTCAACATTATTTTATTTTGATGTAAAATGAAAGTTAACAAATCTGTTTTAAATCAGTATATAGTGAAATCAAGTCTGAAAATGAAGCTTATCTCCCTAAACGCGCTTTTAGGACTACACAACAAAAAGATCATAATGTTTTGTCCAATTACACTATTCCAACACCTTCTCGTGTTTGTATGGAAAATTAAATATCTTAATTTTAGTAAAGGGGACTAGAGATAAATATATATTTTTTTTACACTGAAAACTCTTTCATGATAAGGATATTTTACTATAAAAGAATAATATTTTCATACAATTAATAATTGCAGATTTTCTTAAAAAATAAATATTAATATCACAGTAAAATAGAGTTTAGTAAAGTGAGTAAAATTATTGACAATATAAAGTATATGAAAGTATTAACTATTCCCAAATATTGTTTAACCAAAGCTTTAGTTATCAAGTGTTTTGTTTAAAAATTATCTACTAAAATGTAAAGAAAAAAGTTCTGTTTATGTAGTTTGGGCAGGCTTGAAACTAAAATTATGATTACTATCAACAAAAAATCCATACAATAAAAATACAAAATTAATATTTAACAGAAATTTGATTAAAATATGTGTCAAACAAATTTGGATATTGATATATTTCATAATACCCTGGTCACTTTGTTTTTGTAATGTACTAGATCAAGCTTTGATGTATTTAGCTATAGCATTCTTGCTTTATTGGTGAACATCCAACTCATAATTTTGATAGTTCCTTCCTGTACAATCCTGAGCATGGCAATCACAAACCAGTTATGGCAGTTAATAAATAAAAAATCTTAGAAAGAAAATAATACCTAGTCTACAAACTGAGTGTACAAACGAGCGCACTCACAGGGCACCCGTCATACCTCATTGACAACACAAACTTTACCTAAGCATGACCATAAAAACATGTTTGAAAAAAAGAACACCACATTTCACCAAAGAACATAAATTAAATAATAGGTTCTGTCACAGAAACATATTAAATATGAAGCATCATGATTTTCCAAAGAGAATCATGGCCATCAAGCTATGTCACCAGACTTTGTTTTGTTTATTTTAATTGTTATGTCGTTCCTAGATATGCGATAATAGCTATGTTTTTGCAAATCTAATGTATCCACCTTAAGATAGTCTTTTGTTTGTGTATTCATTTACTTTTAGTACTTTAACTTTTTTCCTCTGCCTTTACAAAGTTATTGTTCCACCATATCGAGTTTTTGTAGTTAATTAAGGAAATTTTAGGGGCCCCTTCCATTTCCCAGCAGTAAATTTACGAATTCCAAACTTCTCAACTTTTATGATAAAGTGGAGTGGTCCTTTTATTAATTTGGTGAATTTAAATTTTCTTTCATGCATAAAAGTAGATTTTCTTTTGGAAAGATGGCAATTTACTCTCATTTCCAAACACCTCTCTCCCCCTCACCGTCCTTAGCTCCCACAGTTCCAATTTGAAATTTCAAGACGTATTTGGTGATCTTATATGATATTTTACGTGCCTACCAAATTTCAACCTGACCTCATCAAAAAGAATGTTCTATATTGGTTGCATACATTTTAAATGTTTCCATTTCCTGGACTTCAATTTTGAAATTCCATTTGTTCAGACGTCGTTCGGCTATCCAGGGAGGGTCTATTAAATTACATGCTGATATTTCAAGTTTCTACCTCTACAAAAATGTAATGAGAGGTGGCCACACTGGAGCGACCGAGTGCACGTGCTTGAAAGATAGAATTGGTTCTATTTTTTAAGCGCATGCGCTTGAGCCGGTACAGTCTAGTTTACAAGCGCTAGGATATATTACTTTATGTTGGGTCATTGAGTCCTAGGAAAACTTCTGATTTTGACATTTTTATTACTATCGATAGGTTTAGCACACTTGCTACTAACGGCCTAATTTAATTGGTAAGATCATAAAACACACACACACACACATATATAAGTTTATATGTAAAAGCTATATGTTAAAATACTTCCAATATTATAATCAAAGTAGGCCTTTACAAATAAGAATCACCATTAGCAGGAATAGAGGATGGGAAAACCTCTTGTCAAAAACTACCCTCAATTCACTGAGCCAAGAATCGAAACTTTGCCTCCTCGTCAACAACTATCGAGAGCTATCTGCTAATCATGCGCTCACTTGCTCGCCGGTTTGGCCACGCATTCGCTCACACGCTTGTCGTCTGGCCGAACCCTTATACCTGTCTGACTAATGACAATTGTCTAACACTTAGATAAGTAGTTTAATCCTTTGGTTTTAGAAATAAATAATATTTAAAATGTATTTGTGATTATTTGAAGTTATCATCTACTTTCCCTGACAAATTTGAATTTTCTACCTCCTACTTGTACACCCCATCACACACCGTCTCCCCTTCCTTCCCTATTTCCTATAGTCTCATTTTTAAGTTTAAAATGTTCAAACTTTCTAGTTAATTTAAGTGGTAGGTCCTTATATCTTCTTGACGAATTACAGTTTGATACCACACTGAGAAGAAGTTGTTTCTAATAGTTTTGTAAGTTCTTAACCACTCAACCCTCTTTATCCAACCCACTCTGAGAAATTTTAATTTTTAACCTCATCTCAAAAGTTAATTCTAGCTCTATTCTCTTGTCACAAGCCATATTGTGTTCGTCTCTTTTATATGTTTTTATCCACTTTTACTATACCTTCTTCCAATCCTTATGTCTAAAATAATATAATTTACTATATCGTAAAAAACATTAGGTAAGATCGGTAAGGTGATAGGGGGGAATGAGAAATCTTATGGTCCCTCACGTATGGGGATTTGGGAAGAGGGGGGGGCGGGGGGGTCAGAAATAATGAAAAATGTATTACGTGATTTATGGACATCTACCTATTGGTTTATAAAAATATATTTCAACTAAATATTTTTTTAATTTTAATTTTACTACTACTTTACAGTAACGAGCTATTTCTTGTCTCAAATACTTGTAAAGATATGATTAAAAATGGTAATATCAGCTTATGTAAAGTACCCTTAAAATTATGTTCATGGAATGATTAGAGCAGCCATTTAGTTTATAATGATTAACAATTCCCAGGTAATAAATTTAATAAAAATCATTACAGCAGATTTTGAGATAACTTATTTCCACTCTTTTTTACCTTTAGTAAACTACCCTCAATTTTAGTGTAAGATATCTAATTCCAAAAACTCCTCGGGGGAACTTTATAAAAACCATAGATACAAAGTTTTAGCCAGATCAGTAAAATGGTTTCAGATCTAGGCAGGCAAACGGAATCGCAAAAAACATTTTTTTGGCTTCAGGGGGGATTGACATCTATCAAAATTTGGACTTTGATTGGTTTTACGATCACAGTACTTTTCTCTTTAAGGTATCGAGAGAAACTAAAAACTGCTATTTACATAAATATGAGCACAAATCATAGTCTTATATATTTCAGTGGTGCAAACACATTTCTATACATTCCTAAAACTACTTTCAACTAAAAGCTTAATGTCACTATGGAGTAAAATAATCATAGTTTAAGAACCAAAATGTAGGTAATTATTACATTGGCCACTTAATGTAAGTTTTTGAGTCCATACAGTCATTATGTCCCATTATTTGAATATTGTATATATTTTTAACCAATCAACTTTAGTTCCTCTAGTCTTATGGAGAGTGTTTAGTTAGGTATCGGTACATATTTGAGCTTTTACAGACTATAACAACTAATGTTTTATTGAAACATACCTCCTATCTAAGCCTAGTATTTAAAAGTCAAAGTGGTTAACCTAAAGTTTAAACCAAACAGCTGGTTTTGTTTGTAACACACTCACAACTATTCAACATTAAAACCACTTATAAAGCCTTAAATTATTTCAACATTTCAAAATGGAACACACCACAAATCTTACTTTTGAGACAAGAGGAGTCTAGATTCATAATAATATGTGCAGAACAAAGTTAATTTATTAAATTTAACAGATATTATTCCTTCCTTCGTCCCTCATTTTCTGCATTAGTTACCTCAACATTGAAGATTCTCCTTTGCAGTCCACAGCAAGTGATTGTGGATTCTAACCTTAAAGAGGTGGATTAATGCAAATAGCTTGTGTTTTTTGCATTGTTTAAGCCAATGGGGGTAAACTATCCTTATTTTTCTCAATGCTTTTTCTAACATTAGATGTACAATATCTTCTTTGTGTTGCACATAAGGAAATTGCTCAATAAATGTTTCTAGGATATGCGTGTGAACATATCTGTAGGGGATTTTGGATTCCCTAAGTCATCATGCCCTTTATTGAGATATGCTCTGTGAAAAATTAGATAATCATGTCCTGACTCCATGTTGGTATCACACTTTGTTAATGTATTCAGGCAGAGCTTACAGTGAAATTTATGTTCTATCTTGTTTGCAAGATAGCCAGCAACATATTTAAAAGTTCGAAGGATAAAACAAATAAATATTGAATCTTAATTTGTGATGATAAAATAACGTTAAAATTGTATGTGTATAGTTTCATACTCGTTAGTTCCTATTTAAAATAACATTAATTTAATAACAAATGTTAAATAATAAATAGGAAAGTAGTTTGAGACATCTATTTATTTTGTATCTCACATATTAAAATAATGTTTATGTTGCCTACAATGAGTTTACATTGAAAGATGACATCAATAATTTAATGGACTAGACTAGCCTATAGCTGTATTTTATAAGCTACACTGCTATATCATAGTAATGTCATAAAAGAAATCTTGCTACCTTTTAAGATAAATGGAGTGTAGGGTATATAGTATGTTGAATAATTGCTAGAATAAACTGTAAATAATTTTACTTATACGTATGGACTCTATATAATTAATTAAAATTTTGAACTGATTTAAAATTTATTAACAGATAGAAACCCACTGCAGTAGTCAAATGATAAGGCAGGGTTCTCAAACAAACGGCCCACGAGACAAGCTGACAAGCCATTTGTCTGCAATATCTTTATATTACTATCCGGCCTGCATTCATGTATTCACACAAAATACAATAGTGTAACTTTAGTGTTTACTACGTAATTTTGAATAACAGAAACCCTTAGAACTATTTAAAACTATGCTATATTTTTGTTTTAACTTTAAATACTTGAGTGTGGGCAATGTTCATAAGTCAAGGATTGTCAGAGTTATGGATACGTTATGGAACAGGCGAGAAACGACACTTAATCTCGTTTCATATCCTATACAAGAAACTTGACCCAGAGAAATCCAGTGTTCTTATCAAGGCACATATTTTTACCGGTGAGGATACTATGAGCAAAATTTAAACAAATCTTAGAGCTTTAACGGCTGAATCTGTGAAGTTTCTAAAAGAATTTGCTAAGACAAAAGAAGAATGTGACTTTAAAAAGGTAGAAAAATACCTTGTGCGTGTGTGAAAAACGAGTTCTGACAATGACACATTTGACAATATTCGGTACAGTGAGTTCAAGAGATCAGTCCCATTAACTGACCTTCAACCAACGTCATATTCTTTGCGTGGACACATTAAAGGAGCTTCCTACCTGATTAGAAGATGTATACATGTTTTGGATTATGACTATGTAGTGAAAGATCCATGTGAATTTGGTTGGGAAGATGTTGATAGAGTGCTAAAGCCTGCAAAATTTCTTTAGCCTCTGTCCACAGAACTTACACGTACATGAACTTGCATAACCTGTGATACAAAAAAATGTATCTGTCGATATGCTCTTCTCAAATGTTCAACATTCTGCGAATGTACCACGAGCAATTGCCGAAACAAATAAATAAAATGAACTATGAAAATGGGTTTAGAACAGGAGTGATAAACATTATTTTTTTATTATAGTCAGATCATAAACATTGTTTGGTGTATGTGTACATAAAAGGATTAAAAACCATTATTAATTTTTTTCATTTCTGTATGTCTCTTCTTCCTATATTATAGCCGCCATACTAGAAAATGGCGAAAGGGTTACTCTTAGGAGTTATTTTCTGTCTCTATAAAACTACTTAACACCCAAAACCTATGTTTTGACACAAAAATGAATTATATAGGTCCTATGGTTCCTGAAATTACATCATCACTGCAACATATCCGCCATTTTTAAAAATGTCGCCCAGGAAAAATTCGGCCCTGATCAACAATGTCTATACAAGCTAAATTACTTCTCTAAAGATCCAAGAACACAAATCAAAAATTAAATTCTCTTAATATCAATATTTTTACAGAGGTATATCATGAGGGCGAGATTATAACAGGAGCTGTGATAAGACAGAGTAGAAGGACAGAGTGGTTCCAAATAAAAAAGAAGTTAAGCTGAGGAGTGCCCTTTCGCCATTACTATTTGTAATGGTAATGGTCATTAACAAAGTAGCAAGAAAACTTGGGGAGCAAAGAATGAAAGCCATGATGTTTGCTAATGACTTGATGGTATGGGGGGAGAAGGAAGAGAAAGTACAGGAACAACTACAAGAATGGAATGAGAAAGTGAAAGAGTGTGGAATGAAATTTAGCATGGCAAAGTGTTAAGTGATGGTAATGACAAGGAAGAGGGTAAGGCCTAATAAAGCTATAAGTGTGGATGGAGTATAGCTGAGAAAAGTACAATAAGTAAAATATTATGGAAGCGTGCTTGAGGAGAAAAGTGTACGTAGAGAGGCTTTAAAAAGAAGAGAACAGTAGGGAGAGTTGTTCTATAGGTGTGTGTAAGAGACCTGCTATGAAGAAGGGAAGTCCCCTTGAAGTTTAAGGAAGTGTTGTACAGGTCATACTCTAAACCTATTGTCACATAGGCAGCAGAAACATGGACATTGAATGTAAGAGAAACTAGAAATTGTTATCTGTCACGAGGAGAAACAATATTAGGAATGAAGTGATAAAAGTGGAGGTGCAAAGAGTACATGAGTTAGTAGAAGAAGCAAGACTGATATGGTATGGACATGTGATGGGGATGCAAAAGAACAGCGGCGTCCCATCATTAGGGACCACAGGGACCAGGCCCTACCAACATTTTTCAACATAAAAAATTATTCTTTATTTATTTTTATTCTATAAAATATTTAGGAAAAAATCTGAATATGAAGTGGAACACCATTCTTTACACTTAGTGAATTATTGGATTTGTTATACAGTATTCAAGTCAGAATTATTCATTTGTCATTCCAAACGTCATGCGAGGACTGTATCAGCGTTATTGTGACTGAATATAGAAGCTGGCCAGGGCCAGCTCTGACAGGCCCTCTCAGAGAAGCCACACCTAGTCTGAGCTGTCTCTCATGCCAGTACCAGCTTTACACTATCGAATAGGGCCAGCATGAGTGGGCCCGTCAAACAATAAAAGTGGTCTATAGTTTGTTTGTCTGTGTTTTAGTATGTGATAAGACACAAGAAGTGAGATGACGTGTAAAAATGAATAATTAAAATTAATAAACTAAATTCTTTATCAAAAACTATGTTTTGTTTATTAAAACTGCAAGAAAAACTGGAAATTAAACGGTTAGTAGCACATCAGCCTAATGACTACATTATGCAGGTGGATGGCAGGGAAAAAATACTTTTTCTAATTCATATAACAGGAAGTGTTCAAGTGAGAGGAGAAGAATGGAAGAAATTAAAGGAGGAAGAATGGTGGAAGGATAACGGAAGATGTAGGCATTTTACTAAACATAACCGGCCACAGGCTGGAAAAGTTGTTGATGATGATGATGATGATGATGCAGTCATAATGGCCTTGGACGGGTTATTGCTTATTGGTGTTCTTACTATTGAAGGTTTTGCTGGGTGGATGGATCTTGCAGGTGTCGCAGCGTTTCTGTGTTGATTGAGGTGAACATTTTGTTCGGTCAGGTAATTTTGGATGTACAAGAAGGTTGTGAAGATTAGATGGCCGTTTGAAAGATATTCTTGGAGGAGAGCTGGGAAGGTTTTGTATCTGAGTGGAGGAAATTAGAAAGTTGTAGCCATTCTTGAGGATAGTGTTTATTCTTGGCAGTCCGGATGGTATTTGGTAATGAGAGGTATGTCATCAGAAGTTTGTCTGTGATTTGTTGAATCATTTGATAGTGCTCTGTAGATTTGAGTATTAATTAGAGTTGAAGGGAAACCCTCTTTCTTGAAATTATAAGGGAAGTTTATTGCAACATTGAGTGAGGTCAGTACTGTCTGGACACATGTGTTTGGCCCTAATGGCCAGGCTGTAAGGGAGAGATAGACTTCTTTGTGTGCTGCAGTAGTGGAGGTATTGTTGGCGGTTTGTAGTTTTTATGTGTACTATCATGCAAAAATTATTGTTCTCACCCATACATTTATTCTAAAAGTTCATGTTTCTCACTAAGCTTATTTTTATTCAACCTAAATAAGTTTGAAATGTCATAAATGTTTTCATCACCATTCTCATTTAACAAATCCAACCCCAAAAAATGTTCCTAAATACTGTTATACTTTTTTTTTGTATTTGTGAGATTTGCTAGAAACAGTATGAGTAGCTCTTTTATAATTGTTTGACTTACCCAACTGTTTCAGTCAACACATCTTTTGCAAATTATCTTTCTTCCTACATACACAGCATTTATATTGGTTTAGGATATAAGTATTATCGGATAACTTTAATCAGATCCTCATAGTTCTGTGCTGACGGCTTGTTAAGTGTACATCAATCTCAAAACTCCTCCTACTCTCAGTAATGTACTTACTTTTTCTCATCAATTATAATATTACCCTCGACAACTCAAATCGCTCCACATATGACTACCAGGTTTCTTCATTACTGTCAAAACTACCCATGTTTCCTATGACCACCATTTTGCGTCACTTACTTAGAATATTTTTCATAGATCATGCCCTTAAGTTATTAAAACACCCAAATGTGCTCATAGCTGCCTCAAGTTTGTCACACATACATTCCCCTTTGATTAACTTTTTATCACTTCATCCCAATAAATTACTTAAAAAAACTTTTAAGGCTGGACTTCCAAATAACCAGGACTATGTTACACAATACTTTGTTTTTCCTCGTCGCCAATATGTTACTTCTATAACTAGGTAAGGGAGGCTGTAATAAAACATGATTTTATTCAATGAAGGTTGTTACTTGAGTGAATGCCGGCTTGGTTGGGAACACCGGCTACCAATAAGATTATCGCTAGTCAATTATGGTGGTGTAACATGTTACAACATACTCCCCC